>WSXT02036862.1:0-28231 GCA_011762715.2 Neuroterus valhalla
ATATATATATATATAGAGAGAGAGAGAGAGAGAGAGAGAGAGAGAGTTGTTCTTCTTCCCTTTTCCTCACACAATCATCCAATACATGCCGCCGTATCTCTTTCACCCATTCGCATACTTAGCATTTTATCTTCTCATCCTTCTCTCAACACATCGGTTCCTTCACTTCGTTTCTCGATCCCCGTCTGGCTATTTTTGTTCACCTCTTCCCTCCTCATCTCCTCTTCAGATATTTTAGTTCTCCTCTTCTCTTTATTACTTGCGACTACTTATTATACCTTGATTCGACTATTCTTTCCCATATCACTGTTATTTGCAATTTTCCACTTTCTTATTCAATCCCTCATAATCTTAGGTGCTCTCTACTTCTTCCTCACGCTCTCTGAAAATTGTTTTTTTCTTCTTCCCATCGCGTTTATCCTCTGGCCCTCTTTCCTCTTTCTTCTACCTCTTCAACACCGTCTCGCTAACTCTGATCCCTTTTCTCTCTAAGTTTCTCTCTCTAAAAATTCTCTACTAATGTCCATCTAATTTATTGCTCTTGCATCATCTCTATCTCCTTTCAGCTAAGAGCCCCATATCATCCACATATGCCAGTTTGTATATTTTTCCTATACATATTCTTACTCCTCCCCAACCCTTTCTCTACATCTCCTTTTTGATATCTAGTACTAAAATAATAAAAAAGACTGGGCTTAGCAGACATCTCTGTCTTATACCTCTAGCTATCCAAAGACTTTCTTTCATTTGTCCCAAACCCTTGACCCTATTAATCGTCTCCTGAGAGCTTTCAGCTACTCTTTTCCATTAACCTCCTCTCATACTCTCCTTCTCTATAGTTCAATCTATCTCTGTCCTGTCCAATAATTCAAACGCTGCTTCCAAAACCACAAACAGCGCTGTCAATCCTTCTTTCTCTCCTTTAAGTCTCCTATTAATGATATAATTCAGCATGAAGATATTACCCATCACTCCCATAGCTTCTTCTTATCCTGTCTTATTTGATGGAATAATTTTCTTTCCCTCTTCTCTTTCTTTAACTTGTCTGGAACTATTGACTCACATACCTCATATAATGCCGGCATCACCGTCACTCCCTATAATTTCTAGCCTCTTTTCCCTTCCCTCTTCTACTATCGGTACCGCTTTCCCTTCGATCCATATGTCTGGCCAGCTTTCCCCTTTCTATACCCTGTTGTACATTATCTACTTCTTCTTAAATTGATTTCCCTTATTTTTCTATACTTTATGCGGGATTTCATCTATGCATGCTGCCTTTCTCTCTCCCACTCACCCTATCGCAGTCTCTAGTTCGTCCCTTTTGATATTCTCTTCTTCGTCCTTTTCTATTCATTCTTTTCATCCTCTCGTGATTTTATTTTTCACTCCTCTCAACAACATTTCTCTTGTGCTAGCTTTTTCTGCCTTCTTTGCAACTTCCTCCTCTTCTTCATACATTCTTTATCCCAGCTGCCTCCATTCTCCCCTTCACTGAGGTCCCTCTTAACGGCATCCTCTGAAATTGTTTTTACTTTCCCTATCACAATTCCTTCCTTCATTTATATTTCCTTTTCCGATTCCCACCATATTCCTTTCCTTGTTTCACTTTTCGTAACCTTTTCTTTTGCCGTCTTTCTTATTTTCCCTCTCTCTGTCCTGATCCCACCATATGACTTCTATCTGTATTCTCCCATACTCGATAGGAGAAGACAAGACACTTGAAGGCAAACGTAACGAGAGCCAAGAGAATGTGCTGAATGAGCATGGCACAATCTGTGCTCGTAATGCCTGAAATGGTTTCGAGACAATGGAAGGAAAACCGTAGAACACAAAATGAGGATAAATATATATATTTCTTGTATTCTGTTGAAAAACAGAGCAAGCATATTAGAATCAAATCTTACAGAATACAAATAAAAAGAACTGAAATTAGTAGAATAAGACAAAATAAAGCAAAGTTTCGTTCATTTGTATACTATTTCAGAGAAACGAAGTATAAAGAATGAATGAGAGAAAGGAAAGAGACCAGAGCATCACAACATATTCTTTGATTGAATATAGAAATTATAAGACATGTAGTTTCTCTAAAAGGTACAGCGTACACAGATTACAAGCCCTACCAAGGTGTTGACGCGTATACTTCCCCAACCGATCCCTGTTCACAACTCCGTTCTTCGCTACACCATGGTCCCACAACTCTACAGCCTAACTACCCTGCATAGCGGAGGAACTCAAAACTGCAATATTGCAGTCAAAAATGGTCCGATTTTCATCACAAAAAATTCAAACATCGAACGAGAAAATTGTACATACAATAGAAAAGGGAGAGGCTGTTAATGTTGACCCATTAGTACCAAAAATCAATAAAAAATTCTAAAATGTTTGCAAAGCTTCTTACCTGGAATCTTAAACAAGGATTTTGTTCATTTTTATGTTGAAAAATTACAAAAAAAGTTTTGTCCCCGTATCTGCCGGGAGAGGCTGTCATTTTGAACCCTCAAAAATATCGAAAATCGGAAAAAAATTCAAAAACGTTTGCTATGATGAATAACTGCAAAAAAAGTTTCATCCCTTAGCTGCCGGGGAAAGCAGTCAATCGTTAAGGGTCAACAATAACTGCTTCCCAGGTAGCTGGGGGGATGAAACTTTTTTTACAGTCATTTATCATCAAAATCTACAAAATCTATGTTTGAGGTTTTAGGTAGGAAGCTTTGAAAAATTTTAGAATTTTTATCGATTTCTGATACGTAGGGGTTGAAATTGATTCCTTCACTCTCAGTCAGGGAGATAAAACTTTTTTTATGGTATTTGGCATCAAAATGTACTAAATACATACGTTAGATTATAGGTAAGAACCTTTTCACTGCTGCCTTAGTTCGAATGACAGGAGAACATCTTCAGATGGTAATGATGCCATTTTCACTGTTCTTGTGAAGGAATAAAATTTTCTTTCGCTAGAGGGAATTGAAGCTGATACAGAGGAGGTATCCACAAAGATTTACTTTACATTAGATTTGCTGTTGGGTGACAATGCAGCCCTCAACAGTGCCTCTGGACTTATAGAGGGTCCAAATGCAACCATTTATTGCAGACTTTGTGAAATGCGGAAGCAAGAAAATCAAAAGAACTCTTATTGATTGATTTTGGTTTAATTTGATTTTTATTTTAGTTTAATTTTTATATTCTAATTTTACCGTCAAAAAGTGACTTCTACATCAATTAAATTTTTGAAAATTCAGACCTTGAATTCTGGGACCAGATATAAAAAATCAATTTAGTAATATAAAATATCCTATTTTCATACTTTTGTTGAAATCTGAAAAATTAGAATGTTCAGATCACATAATTCTAATGTTTATCTGCTTAGGAACCCATTCCTCATTTTTCCAAATGCTGACAAACTGCCGTTTAGTAACCCTTGCAAGGGTGGGAACCACTGAACTTTTGTCAAATATATATAGGTTGTCACACATAAATATATGTATCAACGTGAATTACCAATCAATAATCCTCAGAGTTTTCAAAAAGGATTAGTTTTCTCAAGGCTTTATTGCGCAGTTACTCCACTACGCGTCATCCCTTCAGGCCGCCGTCGAGCTGGCTTAGCTCCTAAGCTAGTGCTACGACCCTCGCCCAGTGGGTGGTCTAACAAGATAAAAAAAATCTTAATTCGGTACAAGGAAGTTAAGACGCGATATTTATGAAATCTACGATTTGCGACGATTCCAGCAATATGCTATTTGCCCTGAAATGTTGAAAATTACAGAATGTATGATACCATTTATGTGACGTACGGGAAATAATATATATGGAATAATCTGCATGAAAATCAATTATTCAATCATGACGAAGATAGATTCTTCTTGAAATGGGACCAATGATGTATAATTTCTAGGAGTACAATTTGAACTGTTCATTTGGAATAGACGATTGTGAATAAGTGTGTAGGATGGAACGATTTGAAATCAAAATTCAATTAAAGCCTCAATAGTTGAATTATTTGTTTTGTCATTGTGTGAAGTTTTATAACGTTAACAATGAAAGTCGATACACCAAATCATTGGAATACGGAAGATGTGATCGTCTCCGTTTCCCGTTTGACTAACGATATCAAACGTCTCCAATGAAAAGCTGTTAAAGCTATTCAATCGATTTTCAGTCCAATAAACATATATTCACGATTCGAATGAATAGATTCATTCGGATTATTTAGAATCAGTTTTAGAACATTAATCCAGAACAAATAACGATCACGATGAATAATTTGTCTTCGTTGAAAATTGATCTTTATTGGTGTAGATTGCATCTTTTACAGTTTAGAACTGAACAATTTTGTTGAAAAGTCATCCTTTTTTATTCAAAATCCATATTTTTGGGTTAAAAATTAATTTTGATGCAGACAGCTTATATTTGTGTCCCAAGGATTTATCAATTTCTTTATTTTTACTTAAAAATTAAATTATAATTTAATCTTTCCATTGAAAACTCATATTTTTGAGCTGATAGTTTAATTCTTCTGTAGAAAATTCGGGTTGCAATTTTATTCCCGCTTGACTGAAAATTCTTTTTGGTAAAAAATTTGACTATATATTTTTTTCGAAATCAGTTGTAGTTCTTTCACTTTAAATATTATTATTATTTCCTAATAAAAGGTGTCAAATCCTCTGAATTTTCATCTAATTTACGATCTAGTTAAGAAACTAATCGTAAATAAAAATCATGGTCAAACGATGGTATCTGGAAATCTTCAGAATTTGTTACAAATCATCAAAATTGTAGAACGAAATGAATTTAATAATTAGAAATTAATATCTGAGGATTGACTCAAGATTCTCTGATATTCAACAAAGAACACATTCATTTTTTCTTTAGTCAGGAGAGAACTTTCGAAAAATTGATTGAATTTTTCATCAAATGAATAGATCTTGAGCATAAAAGATGTCCAATGTTTATTCTCTTTCTTTCCTTCACGGGTTTAAGGGCTTCTTTTCCCTTCACAATAGTTAACATAAGTGCGTTAAATTGCTTTTACTCTCTTAAGTATAACGCTTAAAAACTTCTTTCTCGGCCAATCGCTATTATTGAGGTACTAAGTTCGCATGATCGAGCTTTCAGACCTTCCGTTTCCTTTTACCATCTCTCAATTTCATAGATTTCTCGACTTTTTATTTCGCGCAATCACCCAATCACTCACACTCCCGCCTTCCTTCCCCTCTCCAGTACACATTTAACACATGTTCCCACAACTTCACTTCATAGCCACATATTCTACGCATTTTTTCTTGTTCGTCCACCCAGAATCTGAACGCTCTCATTCCCTCTCCCTTTCTCAATCGTAACACTCTATTCCACTCACTTTCCTCTTTCAACTTTGTTTGGTATCCTGGTCTCCCCAGTCATTTACCCATCTTATACCAACTGTTGTACTGCGATCCCACAACATGTTCCTTTATCTTTCCTCTCCATGTCTTACTATCATCTCCAATTCTATTTCCTGCCATTCTACCTTCTCTTCATAAGAACTACATACTTTTCTCATTCGCTGTCTCTCTCCTTCTTCTTTCGATCCTTCCGCGTTTCCCCTCTTCTCTCTAGACCTAATCTCCTTCACGCACGGTTGTGCGATTTTGTTTCCCTCTTCCCTCTTCAGCTTCTCTTCAAACTTCCATGCTCTATCCCCTCGCCGAACTACCATTCTATCGCTAACCCAGCTCTTCCCTCAGCATATACCTAGGACAATTCCAACTGACCCCCATAATCATCGTCAAGAATCTTTCGTGAAGACTCTCCACTCTTTTTTGCTCCTTCTACTCCCGAACCTCTACGTCGTTGCATTAGACTGCCCACACTAACATATCAAACTTAGTCGATTATTTTATTTGCAAACTCCATCCTTTTTCTTACTTGCAGCTCGTTAACTCCTCTCGATTACAAACCAAAATCTTGAGTAACAGAATTCCTTCACCAGTTCAATCGTTTCTCCTCTGAACTTCCACTTGTACTCTATTCTGCTTCTTCTATTCCTGAAGCACATTATCTTAGTACAGCACAAAAAATGAATTTTCAACAAAATACATACATTTTCAAGCAAATGATTCAATTCTAAAGGGATAAAAGATTATTATACAACCAAAAATTGGGAAGTTTTTGAATTTTTTTCCAGAAATATTATTGTTCAAACGAAAAAAAGAATTCAAACCGTTTAGTTACAATTTTTAACGAAAAAGAATTCCCAGTCAAGCAGGAACAAATTTCAACCAGAGTTTTTCACAAAATAATTAAATACTCAACTCAAAAATATGAATTAATGGAAGCATTTGATTTGCAACCAAAAAGGGTTTCTTAGTAAAATATTGAGAAATCGCTAAATTCTCAAGCCTAAAAGATAAATTTTCTACCTAAACAATTAATTTTCTAACCATTTAATATTAATTATCCATAGAAAAAAGTCTGAATATAACCAGCTCGTTCAATTTTGGATTGTAAAAGATTAACTTTCTACCAGAAAAGATAAAATTTTCAACGAAGAAAGATTATTCGACCAAAAAGGAAAAAAAGGCAATCAAATAGTTCAATTTGTAATCCAAAAAGACGACTTTAAATTCTTAAATTAGGTATCAGTTGCTTACAAAAATATCACTTTCAACCAAATAGGTAAATCCTCTTCCAAAATATTTTAATTTTCAACAAAAAAAAAAGATTTTCGCGATACGAAGAAAAAAAATGCCAACCAAATTGTTGTATTTTCCACAGAACAATTGAATTGTTCACTTAAAATTATGAAATTTCAATCTAATAGTCGGGATCTCTACCAGAATAATTGAATTTGAAGAAAAAAATTGATTTTCAACCAAAGAGGATTTTTCTTGTCAAAAATATGAATTTTCAACCTTACAACGTAATTGTTCGATTCAAAACTGTTAAACATAAAATTTCTATAGAAAAATTTAAATTTTCAACCAAGAAAAATTTTCTGTCCAAAAATAAAAGAAATACCAACCGAATTGTTAACTGTTCAAGCCAAAAATACGAATTGGCTACGAAACAGTTTAATGTTCAATCCGAAAATATAAATTTGAACAGATCAGTTGATTTCCGACTGAAAACTTGATCATTCATCAAAGAATTGGAACTTTTTATTGCAATTAAATGAACTTTCAAACCAAAAAGACCATTTTCCAACAAAACAGGAAGTTCGATCTCCAAACAAAAAGATCACAGTTTACATAGAAATTAGGGTTGGTTTTCAATACTTTCAAAATTGTAGGTAAAACAAGTGGAAATTCGTATCCGGGAATCAAGTTCATTTTCTACTGTCTACATTTTGATATTAACAGATATATTAGTTATCCCATTATATTTTAATAAGACAGTTGTTAATTCATCGTTAGTTATTCTTAAATGATTTTCTAAAACTGATCCAAAATAATCCAAATCAATTTATTCACTGAAGTCTTGAATGTATATTTATTGGACTGGAAATCGATTAAATGGCTTTGATAGCTATCCATTAGTGACGTTTGATATCTTTAGGCAAACGGAAAGCGATAACTGAAAAATTAATTGAAAAATTTTGATTGAAAACTTTGTATCTCCAAGTTGGAACGTTTGGATTTCAAATCGTTCCATTTTACACACTTCATTTACAATTGTCGATTCCAAACAAGCAGTTCAAATATTACTCCTAGCAAATATATATCATTGGTTTTAGGTCAAGAAGAATCTATTTTGATAATAATTGAATAATTGGTTTTCATAAGAATTGACCCATGTACATTATCTATCGTACGTCACATAAAATTCATCATAGATTCTTTAATTTTCAACATTTCGGGACAAATAGCCTTTCGCCGGAATCGTCGTAAGTCGTCAATTTCGAATATATCGTTGCTAAACTTCTACGTTCCGAATGAGATTTCTTGCATTTTGATAGACTACCTGCTAAGCGCGGGTCCTGGCACTAGCTTAGGAGCTGGGTCAGCTCGACGGTAAGACTCTTTCCAGAGACGAAATCATTCAAATCGTCTCTGGAGGAAGCATCAAAAGGCAAGAGATTTTTCCAGTATATATTTAGACTACATCTGTCGGGAGAACATAAATATTGCCAATTGAAGTCATGTTTGGTGATTTCAGCGTGAGTTGGCCCGACAATATGTGATAATAAGAGGGTTTATTATGAGTTTCTGGTAATTCTTGAGATAACGCACATACTAACGCATTTTAAATTCCGTCTCAAAGGCTACTCATTGAGTTTGATATTAGATTACGACTCCAGTTATAAGTGATCCAATAAGTGTCGCTCCAAAAATTTCCGTTATTTATGGGTGGGTCTAAGAAAAAGAATATGGGGTACCGCGATCTCTGCAGGCTGGAGCACTGCTGAACTAATGAAATTGATTGTCGCTACACTGTTAAAATGTTTGTGAAGGTAGTATATTTTTAATTTACGAACGTATATTTATTTTAATAAACGTATACCAAACATTTAATTTTCCGCTTCCCGCAAGACTGAGAAGGACATGCCCGGCATCTTTTAGACGAATATTTGGAGGTCCAAGCGTCAAGCGTGTGAACCGACTTTTCTTTTACATATACGTCACATAGTAAGTGGAACTTATCACTGTTTTTTCTAAATTATGCAGCGCAATATATATATATATTACAAACATTCATCCATGGCAATATAAAGGAGCCCAAAAAACATCAAGTGTTCAAATTCTTCAGAGAAATATTTCTTCTCCTGCAAATTCCTTCATAATGAATACAACGTAATATTTTTAAGTTTAAATAAACATGTTCCCGATCTCAAATAGAAAATAGGTTAGGTTTGAGTGTGAAAACATTGAAGATTCTACACAGTTATTGAAAAAAATCTTTTGAATTTTATTGGAACCTTTCTAAATATTTGGAATTGAATTGGGTTTGAATTTATATTATTTAAAAATCATTTATTGAGCTTATCTAGAAAATATTTTTTAAAAAAACTACCTTGAATCTTCGGAATCCTTGAACTCAAAAGGGAATGATCTTGACAATTAAAATACAAACGACTATGAAATATGCACACATTTGAGAAAGAATGGATTTCTTTGGAAAACCATTCAATCCTAAGTAGAATAGAAAGAACCAAAAATATATTGAACGTGAAACCTGAATGTTACAAACATTTCAGTTTCATGTCAACATTTATTTTTGATTTATTGTGTTCTCGTTAAGGATTAAACTATTTTGTGAAATTCCATAAAAGTGTCTTTTCTTCGGTTCTGAAAAGACGCTGTTGCTATTTGGAAATGTTCTTCCGGATGGAAGACTTTAATGTTCATAATATTTTAAGTTTCAGTTGGTAATAAAAGGTTAGTTCACTCAAATATCTGCATATCCCAGATTCGTTTGTATTTTAATTGTCAAGAGAACTCGTTTTCAAATAAGGGATTTTAGAGATTCCGAAGATGTTTTTAAATTCTCATCATAATGAGAAGGTATTGGTTTTATGTGAAAATTGACTTTCGCGGAATTTATGAAATCTCCACGTTTTGAGACCTCCTGATTCCGAAAAAGTATTTTTTACGTTGGTGTATGTCTGTCTGTTGTCGTCGTCGTCGTCGTCGTCGTTGGTGTCTGTATACTTCATAACTTTTGAAAGGCTAATCGGATTGGATTGCCCTTTGGCACCCACTTTACCTTTTAGAAGGTAAAATCGGAACAATTTATCCTTATGATGTTTTTTGATAAAAAAAAAAATTGTCAGAGTTGCGGCATTTCCAAAATTCGAAAATATAAACAAAAATCAGAATTTTTAGCCAAATAAAGCAAGATTGAAAAGAAAATCAGAAAGAAAAAATTTTTCTTTTTGGGAGCCCTACAACATCGTGAAACCAACTTTTGGAATTTTCTCAAAAAATCGAAAATTCCCATTTTGATCGCACAAAAAATAATTTAAAATAATCTGTGAACTCGATAACTTTCGAAAGAATTATCATATTCAATCGTGCTTTGGCACCCATTTTTAGGGACCAAAAAGACAAGTCGAGTTCGTTAACCAGCTATTTTGGATGAAAAATAAAGGGGGGGGGGGAGGAGGATTTTTAACATTGATTTGGAATTTTATTTCCAAGACTCAAAAATTGTAAGTATGGTTCCTTATAGTAGGTAAAAAAAACAATTTATCCCCTTGACTTTTCTTGATGAAAACAAAATTGTCAGAGTTATGGTATTTTCAAAATCAAAAAATATAAAAGAAAATGAGAATTTTTAGCCAAATAACGCAAGATTGAAAAGAAAGTCAGGAAGAGAAAAGGTTTCTCTTTTTTAGCCCTACAAGATGGTGAATACAACTTTTTAGATTTAAATCAAAGAATAAAAAATTCCCATTTTGATCGCACAAAAAATGATAAAAAATAATCTGTGAACTCAAAACTTTCGGAAGAATGATCATATTCGATCGTGCTTTGGCACCCATTTTGGGGGACCAAAAAGACAAGTCGAGTTCGTTAGCCAGCTATTTTGGATGAAAAATCGAAGAGGAAGAACATTTTGAACATTTTTTTGAACATTCTTTTCCAAGACTTAAAAACCATAAGTACGGTTTCTAGTAGTAGGTTAAAAATGGAACAATTTATCCCTATGACTTTTTTTGATGAAAAAAAATTGTCAGAGTTATGGTATTTCCAAAATTCAAAAATATAAAATAAATGAGAATTTTTAGCCTAACAACGCAAGATATAAAAAAAAGTTTGAAGAAAGAAAATGTTTCTCTTTGGGAGCCCTCCAGGATGATCTTAACAATATTTTGAGTTTTCTCGAAAAATTGAAAATTCGAATTCCAGTCGCACAAAGTGTGATGGAAACGAAAAAAATTTATTTTCTGGTCAAACTATGTAATGTTATAAAAATGTAGTTCCTTTCAATTGTGAAAAATAGAATTAAAAATCAAAAAATTTATTTTCCAGAAAACAACACAACATGTGAAAAAAATTAGGCTACAAAACTTCTCTACCGCTATGGACAAGCTTTGATCGAGTGCGCAGCACGAGACGCGCGATGAGAATGTATTTTTGAAAGCCGGAGAAGCTTCAACAAAAGAGAATCTATGTTCATCAAATTGAAGCAGTCGACATTTCGCTTTTGAGTTTCACAAGCTCTATTTACAGCTGTGGAGAGGTACGAAGGCCGGGCGCGTAGCACGAGGTAAATCCATAACCAAGCGCGGAGCGTTAGGTGAGAATAACATCGGGGGCAAAGCCGAGATGTGAAAGACGTGCGCCGTAGGCACGCTTAAAGTTGCGAGCGAAGCGAGCTGCGCGCGAAGCGCACGATGTGAATGTGTTTGCGCAGCGAGCAGATTTTTTATATGGATTTTATATTACTTCATGTTCTGCATTTGTATCAGAAAAAATCTAAGAGAGTTTTTTGTGTATAAGCCTAATAAATGATTTTTAGGTTATTTGAATTTGAACAATCTGAAATAATTTCCACTTAATTTAATAGATCTTCACGATTTTGAAGGATTTTAGAGAATTTCGAAAGAACTTGGAAAATAAACAATTTGATTTCAACAATTTGACGGAATATGAAGGGGTTCGGGAGTTTTCGAAGGAATATAAAGATTTTCAATTATCTAAAAAGGTTCTAATGAATTTCAAGAGGTTTCCTTAGAAGAAATTTGTATAATACCTAATCTCTCTAACACTCAAATTTAACCTATTTTCAATTTGAGTCCAGGAGCTTCAAAGAGTTTTTCTGCCAATTTCCATATGAAATAAGAATTATAGTTAGAATAAAATAACTGGACTAGATTAGAAATATTCATTTATACTCTAAAGTATGACGGTTTGTTTATAATAAAGAAATTTGCAGGAGAAAAACTATTTTCACGATAAAAACGATTCCAAATATATGAAAATGTGTATTTTAAGGATTTGATTACGTGATGTTTGTGAGGCCTCTATACATCGCCATGCATGAACTTTTGACGATCAAAGTATATCTAAAATGAAAAAATTCTTCAATAGCGAAAAACTTGAAAAGAAATTAAACATTAATTGAAAGCTACACAGTTTATTATGAAAAGATTGTTATCCCTGATCTCAATGTCCCCTATTTCCCCCCAATTTTTATGGAAAAATGACCCCTTTCCAACTTCTTTGTGCCTTTTTGGCGCTGTAATGGCTAGGTTAATAAAATTGAGAAGAATAGTCACATTGAATAATGTGAGAAAATCTAAAAGGAAATCTTAAGCATTTTTTTTTAAAATGAGTTTGATATGAGAATGGATGAAATACATTCAACAACTTAGTGTGAAATAGCTGGTCAGAGATTTGTTTCTTACAATGACTTCACATACAAAAAAGATACTGAGAAGAAATAACTCGTTCTGAAAAAGGCTTACGATTGCTCAGAAGATGTTCCTAATATCTATATTCTAATCTACAAGCAACTGACCCCCAAAGAAAAATTGAAAAAATATCAAGGCGTATATTTTATTGCCTATTCTTTGGAGATACTCTGGACCTGAAGCAGAATGTTCCATTGCCGATTTTTTCAACACCACGTTAATTGTGTCGAACCACCTGAGGCCTCGAGAATATCATTGCGAAGAGAACTGACGGTTTATAAAATTATATTTTCGACAAGAAATGTATGGTAATATGTATATTCAATATTTAATGTTCTATTCAATAATGCAAGAACAGGAGATAGAGGAGGAAGGGAATAAGAAGAAGAGTGAAGACAAAAATCCAGAGACAAGAAACTGTACGAGGAAGGGAAGAAATCGTTAAAGTCTCGAGAGGAAATGGGATGGTTTATCATAAACGGAAATATAGAGTGGAATGGGAAAGGTGAATATACAGGTTTGGTAGGTGAGAAGGGAACGGTTATCAACTATGGGACTGTAGACGACGAGGTACGCGAAACACTTACCACTTGCTGTAAGAACAAGCTGAAGACGAAAATGAGGAAGCGACATCAAGACCAACTGCTGAGAAAAGCGTCCCCCAAGAGACGATGGCAATTTTAGGACAGGAAGAAACATTACATCCACGTTCCTCCTAAGAACCATGATCCGGCTGAATGGATGCAACCCTTCGTAAGGATTTCATAGAGGTATCCGACCTCTGGACCCTTAATTTTTTAGTGTATGATGCGGTGAAAGCTTGGGATGATTCAAATTAAAGATAGAAACCAAAGGCAGATGGGAAGACCAAAAGGCGCTTGAATCAAGCAAACAAGAAGATTGGTTGGTCCAGACAGAACGTCTGCCGTATGCAGTTCGTAATTAAGTACAATAAATTCGGTAGCCTCCCACGGCAATGGTTTGAAGACTGGCTCACGAAATGAGAAACCATCATCACACATTGAAATCATCAAGGTTGCTGACTATCAAGATGCACATTGTTGGCATAAGACGAAAGAGGGAGAGATGTGTCTGAGAGAATGAATAGATTCTCGCTGACTCATTGCGCCTCTCAAGTGATTCCCCTTTTTTCAGGAACCCATTCCATTCCAAAGAAGTCAAGAGTTTTTGGCGAGAGATTTATGGAATGTAACACCCATTGAATGAAATCACTGAGAACATCATACGTTTCAAGAAGCTGTGCGATAACCTTATAATGTCCGAGGAGGAATTCCGGCCAATCACTGTTGAGGAAATAAAGGAAGCATTAAAGTGCATATATAAATTTATGCCCCTTGCGAAAACCACATTTACTGTTTCTTCTAGAAAACATCGTATGATAACTAGCAGTACTTCTTTCCAGAAGGGAATCTTTTAGGGTAACAGAATAAACCCTTTCCTCTCCTGCATAACACTATCGCTTCTGTCTCTTCATTTCGCAATTCTCATGAGTACCTCTGCAACGGATCTGAAAATCATGAGCATAGGGTAATTTATATATTTTATATAGAAAAATTGAAGATCTATGCTTCTGCAACAAAGTCTCGCAAAGGTGCTCTGGAAATCGTCGAGAGATACACGTGAAAATCGGTATGGACTCTGGATTGGACAAATTTTGCCAAGACCATCTGAAAAGTGACGAATGGCAGGTTTAGCTGTTGACACCTAGCTTTCGAATAGAAGTGTCATTGGGCACATTGGCGCTAAAAAGACATACAAATACCTAAACGTGCCTGAGAGCCGCATTCACGATATGCCATCAATAAATGAGGCTTCCCGAAGCAGATACGAACCTCTTCTTCGACGGATTTGGTCGTCTAAGCTGTCTCCGTTGAACAAGATATCTGCGACTGAAATGCTTGCCGTCCCGGTTGTACTCGATTCGTTTGGGGTGATTCCATGGATGGATAACCAGCTCAACGCCCTCGACTTAACTCCGTACAAGATTATGCATATGAAGGAAGAGTTGCATATTAACTCGTTTATTCTGCACTTATACATTGCACACCATACAGGCGTACGTGGCTCCTTTTCAATCTCCGATGCTTTTACAAGAGCATGGCCTACATCTTCATGAACGGTAGAGATTCTCTCATGGCATTTGTCAGAAATCACAAAATGGTTGGAAAAGGAGCGTTCCTCTACAAAGCCATGGAGCAGGCGGCTAAGACCCTCTCCCTCGATCTTACCATCAAGGGTGAGGACAAACCATGACTCCATCAATATTCCTTACTTCTAAACCACAGGTGAAGGAAGCAGAGGCCAAAAGTTCCTGAAACAACTTCTGCAAAATTGTAGAAGATCAATCCTTGTTACATGAATCAATTTTTTCTTCACCTAAATCGACTCAATTCAGGTACGAACTCAGGTATTTTCGCGTTTCATGACGGTTTGATTTCCACCTTAGCGTACCGTAGCCACATTCGAGGTCACGCAGAAACGACGTATATGTACAGTCACAATGCGACCCTGAGAGTTCTTCTCTACCGTCTTTGTCGCTCCTATGGCGTTAGCCGCAACCCTGCCCTGCTGCGCGCTCCAAGTGAGATAGAATCAATCGTTCAGAAGGGATGCCGAAGTTACTGTAACAACATGTTCTCGAGAATAATTACTATTCAGCATAAGAGACCTGACGTCGTGCTCTTTGACAAACGGAAACGCACTTTGTACGTGACCAAATTTTCGGCTCCGACGAACTACAACATCATACTCAAGGAACTTCATATAAAGGAGAAATCTCAGAGAGCAACTACAGTGGATCAACTGGATATTTTCAACCTCTCTCTCCACTCTCCTGGAAATACCTCACCTCTCCAAACCTTCTTTACTACCATTTCAGTCTGTCTGTAACAGCAGTCGTAACAAATATCCATGCTTCGTTCTGCACACCGACCAAACCTGCTTCCTTCGACCTTCTTGACCTTCTTATTACTGAGAAGACTTCTCATTATTCAACTCCATTCCCCCTTCATCCCTTGTTCTTCTACTTTCCTCATCTCTTGTTCGTGGGTCTGAGCCCTGAAATGCCTCTTTTAAAAACTCTCTCCATTCCTCACTTCTTATCTTATCACTCATTCTCTCCCTAAGCTTTCTAAACCTATTAATTATCCCCCGCACGTCCCCCTCAGTCTTAATAGTTTCCAACTCCACTTCCATCCCTTTTTCTTCTTTCAAAATATTTTCTTTTGTACACACCTTTTCACCTCCACTTTCAGATCTCCCCATGTCTCTTCCACCAACTCCCCTTTGGAACGTACTTCTCCTGACTGTTCCTGGTATTTCTCTATAGCCTCCCACTCTCTCTCTCTCTCTCTCTCGCGCTCTCTTTCCCTTCCCTCCTATCTCTCCCTCTCTCCACCATCGAAACTTTTTGTCCTTGCCTTCCACCACCTTCCTCTCTTATCCACAAGATTGATGGCTGATGGTCCGATTTTATCCTTCCTTTTGCTTTTTACTTCAAATCTCTCCGTCTCCTCTCGCCCTTGCATATTCATGACCACATAGTCTATTACTGATGCCCCCACCTTGCTCACATACGTGTACTCTCCGAGTTCATCCCCTGTTATCATACCATTTGCAACCACCCACCCTACATCCGCCATCCAGTTCCTTGTAATATTCCGCTACTTATTCACAACGGTGTCTTTTGAACTCCCTTCGAAAATTTCACCATCCATGTAGAGACCCCCTTTCTTCCCCATCCTCGTATTGAAATTTCCTTCCAGTACAACTATTCCCTCCTCTCTCTCTCTCTCTCTCTCTCTCGCCTATAACTTCCTACACCCTACCTTCATTCCTATCGATCCTATCCCTATTGCACACCTTCACAAACTTGCACGTCACCCCTCCTATCTTAAAAGACCTCATTTGCACCCCCTGTCCCTCACCACCATCGTGAATTTCTTCTTCGAAACCCTGCCTGATCCCCGTTATAATCTCCCCACTAACCCTACCTTCCTTCTTTAACCCGATCGCCTCTTGAACCGTCCACCTAAATCCCCTTGGTAAGCTCGGTTCTATCCTGCTCCACTCTTTGACCACCCACGTTTCTACCAGTCCAACAACATCAAATCCCTGCACAAACCTCCAAAGTTCCCCTACCCCCCTATTTCCTACGAAATAAGTCCCTATGCACTAGTCTTCTCTCAACTCATCTTTCTCCTCATGCCAAACCAGCATTTCCTCCTCTATTTTCATCTCCTGATAATTTCCTTCGCCGCTTCCCTTTGCTACTCTTCCTTCTCGATCTGTTATTCAGCAGTCTTTGAATTTCTCTCTCTTTCCACGTCATATCGTGATTGTTGTATACCTTCTTATCCTTAATCCTTCTTTTACTTCGCATCACCGCCAACTCATCGTGACAGTTCTGCAACTTCAACACCGCTGCTTCATTACCCTTTTCTCCCTCTAGCCTCACTATAGCCACATTGCCCTATAACATTTCTAAAAATTGGACCATATACTTTGGTTTGAATATGAGCGAGAAATTATATTTGAATGTATTTTGATTTCTAAAATGTTTATTATTTGTGTGTGTTTTATGAGTGTATCTGTGAGTCAACAGCTTGAATGATAATGAAAGCGATAACTGTACACGGGAATAATTGACTCCTTCGCGGATGTGTAATTGTTAACCTTTTTTGTAACTCGTGACAAGATAACAATGAAGTTATCTTTCTATATATTCTTGCCGAATTCCTAGTTTTTCATTCAAATCGTTCTTTTATTTACATTTTCCCACTCCAAGAAAATCTGAGCATGTTCCTGAACAATTATTACTAATTATTAATATACAGTTATCAACATACTTGCAATCTACTAGACACCTTTCTATGGTTACCACTGTTCTTGATGTTATCAAGCTTTTCGCTAAGATGAATGCAATTTGTTCCCTAATTTTTCGTCTTATCTATTCACGGTTCCGTGAATCTTGCACTTTCAACAGCAGATATTTCAGTGAAATAATCAATTATCAAGATTCTTCTCTTCATCGAAAATGTAGTTTCCTCTCGAATCGGAATACGCATTTCAACTTGCGGCGCAGTAATATATTTTAGTGATTTTTTAAATGTTTATTCCACTTCCCTATACAAACAATTACTACGTATGAAACCGAACTATAAAACAAATTAAAAAGTTTGCACAAAACATGGTTTTTATTTATTACATAATTCAGACTCAACCCTTTGCAACTTTGTGACACCCTAAGTTTTTGTGTGCAAATGTTAGAAATACGAATAAATTTAAGGATCTTATATCAATGGAAAAATGCGATTTCGTTACTTAGACAATTTACAGCGGCAGTAAAATTCGAAGACACGACAAGAAGAAGCGTCAGATGATTTATCTATAATAATAACAAAATTTGCAGGCGTACTCCAGTATATTATAACTACTTTTCACTTTTATATAATTCGAAATTTAAGCTCAACGCGTTTATATCCTACACCGTTAAGCTCTACAAAGAAAAGCAGTTTAAACTTTGAGAATTTGAATTAATTCTACACCAGGAAAAAACAAATTTATTCTATTTGCTTGTGTAGAATATTCTTGAGCAAAGTTTCATTGTACAGAATTGATCTGACTTCGCAAAATTAACATTATTCAGTAATGCATAGTTTTTCGGTGTCGTGATGACCGGAATTTTCTAAAACTCTAAATTTATCATCAGAAAATAATTTTTGAAATCTCCGTGTATAGAATGAGTGATTCAGAAAGCAATTCGTTATTGATCATTCTTTGCATCCGTTCATCATTTCGGAGGAAAGCCTGAAGATTATCCTGAGAATTGAATTTCTACTAAGTCAAAATAGCCCAAGTAGTAATTTAGAAACGTACATTCCAAAGGACTAATTAACAAGAATCAGGCAAAATACGAATTGTTTGAGATGCAATAAATTATTTATTTTTCGAATCGGATTTTCATAAGATTATAATATTCGCTTCTGTTGGCTTGGCTTGAATCCTTAAGAAGTGGGAAGGGATCTTCAAGTGCCCCATCGACATCATCTTGATAAAATGTCCACAACGTAGTACCCCCATTCATTTCCTTAGCATATTCAGCCTCTACCGTGATAGATCTAAAAATAAATACTATTGTTAATATTACCATTGATCTAAATCCGTGTTAGGGTAAACGCAACTCGTGTGGTTCTTGCCTTTTACTACTGAGGATCAAGGGATTTATATGGATTGTTTGAGTAAGGGTTGTAAAGAAGAGGGGGAAAGTAATGGGTTTTAGATTAATCTAGAAGACGGGTGTTGCTCATCTAAACGGCACACTCTTCCAACAACATCGCCTTGGCCTAGATCACTGATCAATCTCTCTAGCGATTACCCGAGGGAACGAGTTTCGCAGAGCTATTATGATAATTCAATCAGAAGAGGTCTTCACGCGGGACAGACATCACACTTATCTATCCTTACATACAAATTTTGCTTTTCTCGCATCTATACATATTTTCATGCAAGCTCTTGTGTTTCTATGACTCATTATTCCACTTTTTTCTAAATGCTCATTCGCACATTTCAGCTATTTCTTCTTCGAACTAGCTCTGAGTATGCGACCATTCATCTTACCTGAGTAAACTTGCTTTGTAAATCTTTCTCTATTCATCTACTCTCAACATGACCAAACTATCTCAGCGATTTCTTCTACTCCTATCAAAAATATTACATCTTCATCACATTCTTTGAGAACTTAATTAGTACTTTTGTCCATTAGCGCTGAACCGCACATATTTTCCATGAATTGCAAGACAACCGCGTTTACTTAAATCCTGCAGAAATAACATGTGCTCTCTTGAAACGTCCAGTTCTCGCTACCGTACAGCACAGTGGGTGGAAGCACGGAATGATATATAGCGATTTCTACTTAATTTGTTACATTTTCAAATCAGGAATTCTCATAATTATTGCAATACACACTAGAATTAATACTATCCAAAGACTTGCTCGACATTAACAAGGGGAAATAATTATTTTCTCTCCATTTTAGATGTATCAAGAAGATATTTTCATTCTGGTTCTTTACATTCTCGGTTTCGAATATTTCGTTTCGTTATCGTTAGTAGCTAAAAAATTAGTTTCATCCTTGGGGTGTCCTTGAATAATTGCGCACATTATATTGATTGGAAAAAAAACTAATATTCGTGAATTCATACAAATTTTGGTAAAAAAGGATCCTTCCAATGTTTAAGACAGTATGTCAGAATTCCTCCACATACCGTATTGCCTAATTTTGATGTTATGATAAAACGATTCATAAAAAATTGGTCAAGAATATTTTTCACAGAAGGTTTATATGATTCATATTTGGGGAAACAAAGGGCGAGTGGAGGGTTCAACTTGGACAAGCCATACGGGTTCTTATCTTTTGTCTTGTACACCCTACGAACTCCCTGGTTTCCCTACGTATCTCTAGAAACAGACGTCACAGTGATGCCCTGGTTTCTAGCAGACGACATGACTCGGTTGGAAGTTTAGGAGTAAGTTTGGGATATCGCCCTACAGCAGTCGACAGCAACCAAGAGGTCCCTAAAGTGCTAGTTATTGGTTCTAGTGAACGTGAATTGTACTCTGGTTGACGAGCTACCATCTTGTCCGCGTGATGTGCTGCAGAAACTAGTTTCTAACTCCTTTCTTTCAAACCTATCTTTATTCAACTTGAAGACACTAAGTTCAGTTGGGTTGAGTTCAGTATTCTGCCCTTGTCTTGTCTACGAAATACGTCGATCCTGGGTACCTCAATCCAACTACTTTGATCGGTTAAACAATTCGATAATATCTCTTGTCAGAGTAATACGAGCCACGGGCGGATTCCAAACTTATTAGTAACAACTGATTTCTCGATGAGGAGGGTCTGATTTTGAAGCGCTGCTCATTTAACACCCTCCTGGGGAATAATTATTCCATAACATGATCAAATAAACCTTCAGAATGATTTCTAAACATATTTCTTAACATTCCCATATCTAGGGTAATGAGGGCCATGAGGGCTTAGGAGTTCGTAGAGGGCGCCAAAAACACTTCCTTGAAGTTGGGACAAACAACAATTTCCTCAGTTTGAAAAACGCTGTTGAAATAAAAACAGAAAATTTTTCTCTTCATTTTGAAGAAAATACTTTTTTTCCAACAACGGTGATTCGTAATAGTTATGTACCATAATAAAGTGGGTGCTTAGGCAGTAAAAAATAATTGCCAATAAAATTATCTTATATTTTGAACTTCAGCTTGAGTTTACGACCATAAGATAACTGTCTCTAAAATAATGAAAAATTGTCATTTTCCTTAATTTTTTGTTACTTCAAGTTCAGTTCATGAATGTAAAAGAACAATGAGTTCTATACTGCATGAACACTCGTAAAATTATAAGTTAGAAGATATTCCGATTACTTAGACCAGAACAAGAAATTCATAGACTTGAAAATAACGAGGGAGACGCAACTTTGCGTGATTCTTTCTTTTGCACTAGAGTAGGTCTAAAAAACTTATAATGAAGATTGAAACTGGCACTACATAAAGAATTTTACGAAAAAGTAATGTTTAAAGACCCTCAACTCGCGCGTTTGCAGAATTTGCTTGAGAAAATTCTCATTTTTATAGTTCTGATATTTTCGAGTATTTCAATTTTCTGTTTTGTTTTTAAAAGTCTCCAACGTCTCCTAATTTTCTGCATCTTTCTGACCCCTGTTTTCAAATGACAATTTTAAATGCAATGGGAATGACGGTAGGATTTCGTTAGGTGTTTGACGCTCTTCTACTGGTCATAATATATGGGAAAACAGTTATAAGTCTGTGAAATCATAAATGCAAGTACATTAAATTTGGCTAAATGTAGGTAGCGTGTTTTTCTAATTTACATTTTTTCAAAATAATATCAAAAATAGTCATAACATTTACAGGCTGCCAACTGATGAGAAAGAACTAGAGAAGAAATTAGTAATCTATGAAGCAAAAAATTAAGAAGATACATTGTTTTCAAAAAAATCATTTACGTACTTTTCCAAATCATAATTTTCCATCTGACTTCTTTGAAAACGGACTGTCTTTTAGTTTTTTATTGCATAGCCATTTACATGGTTAGCTAGGCGAAATTATATTTAAGAACACAAAACCTTCATTTTTTAGAATGTACTGTGCTTAAATTCATGCTTTTCAACGCTTATACAATTTTCTAATATTGTGATTATTTTGAATCACCCTATCAAACAGGTTGTCCGAACAAAGAGACCTTTTTTGCTCAAACTTTCAGGAAATTATTTTAGCACCTGCTATTTTTAGTTCTTGGGAAGCTGAGAAATTTATGTTAAAGACTTATTTTGATTGAAAAAATCAATAATATGCCAAGTAACGCAGGACATTTAAAAAGTCTAGGAAGGAAGAACCTTGCTCCCTTAAAGCCCCATAAAATTTCCATAAAACTTTTTGAATTTATTTGAAAAATTTGAATTTCGGTCGCAAAACAAATAATGAAAAATTAAAAATAAAGTTTTTCTGTCAAACTATGCAAGATAGAAAAAAATAATAATATAGAGATTAAAATTGTTCACCCAAAAAAGTTTTACAATTTGTTATCAAATATTTTCCGATAAGACGCATTTTTTCGTTTTATTCATGAAAAACAACATTGAAAATAGGAAAAACTTATTCATGAACAAAAGACTGCAAATGTGTTCTCATACGTTTTTTGGCAGGATTTGTAGTTTTTGATTTGTTCGTGGAACATAACTTCAAGAATAAAAGAACTATATTTTTGAAAAAATGAGGCATGGTGCGGAAAAAATGATGAACAAAACTTGTGCACCCAAAAAAGACCTATAAATTTCTCATGAATCATTTTCAAATGGAGCACGAAGTTTTTGTTTCAATTGTAAAGAACAAACAAATCAATTAGAAAATTTAAATTTATTTTCAAAAATTTTATTTTAGAATAGGACACGTAGTTTTTGTTCGAATCGGAAAGATAACAAAAAAGCCGAATTTTTCGAAGAACAACACAAGGTGAGAGAGAAAATTCAAGAGAAAAAGTTTTTCATCCTAAAAGGATCTACAAATGTGTTTCAAATCATTACTAGGTAGGACAAATAGATTTTCTTTCAATCGTTAAAAATGAGATAAGAAGAGAAACGAATTGAATTTGTTTAGGAACATTAGAAGAGACGGAAAAAAGTCAAGGTTCAAAAGTTGTGTTACAAAAAAAAGTGTGGTAACAAAATTGTTCCCTTCAATCAGATCTAAGAATGTGCTTCTCATATCTTATTGAAAGGACGCGCATTTTTTTCTTATCATTAAAATAAGACAAGAAAAATTAGTTTTTTCAATATCAAAGCCCATAATGAATTGTAAAATTAAACATTTATTTAAATTTTATACATTTTTCAGTCTATCTATGAATGAATATTACGATCTAGAGCCAAAAAATACATTAGTATTGTTTCTTTTAGCCCGCTTGACCCAATACTTTGTAGTTGGTGAGAGACCGTACAGAGAACAATAGTGTTAAATCTCGCAAAAGAAGTTAATATTCCCGCCAATCACAGTGGTCGATTTCTATAGATTTTGTGTCGCTGGATCCGTATCTGAGGTGATTATTCCGCAAACAGCCTTTGTTTTCCCCTGTTCTCTGTATAGCCCCCCCCCCCCTTCCACAAAGTGTTGGCCCAGCAAAGGAAAAGAGTTAATGCTTATATATTTTTCGTGACTGAATTAAAATCTGAGAAAAAATAATTAAAATCCCGCCTTTTTTTCCTACATATTTTTTAAAGCGAAGAAAGCTAAAGACACGAAATTTTTTGAGATTAGACAGAAAACAGTCACTAATCCCTGTATTCCAACGAAGGATTCAGATACGGCGACCCAAAATCCATAGGATATGACTACTCTGGTCCGTTGGGCATCCTTTTTTGTGTGTGGGGCAGAGTTATGAACAATTATTGGAGTAATGCTGGAAAATGGAAACAAAACTTCATTTTGCATCATCTGAAGGAGCAGTCTCCGATCGAGATGTATAAATCAATGTGATATACATTTAATTCATCGTATTTGAAGAGAGCATAGAAAAGTCCGCGTTCTGACGAGTGCGAAGCACAAACATGCGATGAGGATGTATTCGTCAAAGCCAAAGAAGCTTAAACAAAAGAGAATTCACAATAATCCAATGACAGCAGCCAACCTTTTGCTCTTTCATTTTGAGAGGTCCAGATACAAATGTAGGAAAGGACAAAGACCTAACGCGTAACGCGAGGTAAATTTATCATCCAGCAGGAAGCGCGAGATTCGACACTCGCGTGCTCTAGGTGCGCTCAACATTCGTATTCTTTCTAAATAGTTACTTAAAAAGTATTGTACGACCTTTGGAGGATTCTAGTTTGTGTTTTTCAAATGAAATACTACTGAATAAGACTCTTCTCAACGTCTACATAAAACTTTGATTGTAATATAGCATGCATTTGCAATTGTCATTTACTTGAGTTCCTCTAAAAATTTATTTATGACGCAATTAATTTTGAATAGCTGCTGAGTCATCAGGTTCTGTTCTTTTTAGATTTTCAGGTACTATTTGTTCGGCCCGTGTAACTAAAAGTCACACCCATAATTTTCTCAAGTTAGACTGATCGATTCTGAAAATATTACTGCTATTCCTTTTCTATCCTTTATATCGTGCTTCAATTTAATAAAAAGATCAAATTGTAACAGTGCACAGAAAAAATCTGAGCCCATTCTACTTTGAGTTTTGACCCCTGATCATAAAGTGATAGCAAGGAGGACTGAAAGAGTTATGCGTGGAACGGAGGCGAAACTTTAAGATTCAACGTACGTCCTCCCCTCGACTATGTCCGGAAAACTTGAGTTCTAATTTCTGACACAAAGTCTAGTATTACTATCACTGCACGGCCTCGATTAAGACGGAACATTTTTTAGACGAAATGGACTGAACATGAGTCTTTAAACTGAAGAAAATCGGAGATTCTCTAATATTGTTGTGCAAAGAATAAATTCTTTTGATATATTTCGATCTTTTTTCACTAATTTGAGAATGTAATAGATATGCAAAAGAACTCTATTTTAGCCTCCGCAAGTGTAAGACCCTAAAGTTATTTGTAAGCGTGATACCATCAGGGAGAAATGATGTATACCGCTATTCATTATGTGACATGTATAGAGCCGTTACGATAATATCCCGTATAAGGTGCACGCTTACTAATTTATTGTCGCCCCCATTCAAAGGAGCGCATTTACGTGCCGGCTTGAAGCTTGATAATTTAATATCGATACAAAATATCAGAAAAAAATAAGAAGGGAAATTTATTCTATACCTTTCCTTTGCGATAAAATACTTTTCTCTAATGCTTTTGAAATTATAAGTGTTATTAAGAGACTTGCATGAGACTCGACCATAAACGGTTAACTCCTAGTTATTATATTTTCTCATAGAAAAATCTTTGTAACGGTAACAATTTCGACAAAATTTATATTAGCTTAACCGAACCTTCCTCAATTCAAGAATATCTTATGCAGTGTTCTTAGCTACTTTTCGAAAGTATGTGTTTGAGTGGCATATGCATCTGTGTCACTTCCTTCTCAATACGACAACTGGTAGACGGTTTGATTCAGGACTAATCGATTATTACATAGTTAAACTTTCTTGATTATCATGATCAATAATTAATGCAAGTTCGAAAGGATTCCTTGATTCGAGACAAATCAATCTACTTGTCATCTAATGGAAATTTATTGAAAATCAATAAAGTCATGGCACGCGTCTGTCGGATGTCACGCTTCTCGCTCGGCGGTAATCTTACCTCGCGTTCCGCGCTCGGTTATGAAATAACCTCGCGCTACGCGCTTGGTCTTTGCACTTCCCTGCAGTTGTACATAGAGCTTTTGGAACTCAAAAGCAAAATGTCAACCACTTTAATTTGATGATTGTGAATTCTCTTCGGTTAAAGCTTCTCCGGCTTTAACAAAGACATTCTCATCGCGTGTCTCGTGCTGCGCACTCGATCAAAATTTGTCCGAAACGGTAAAGAAGTTTTGCTGCTTCATTTTTTTCGCATATGATGTGTAGTTTTTCTGAAAATTTATTTTTTTTTACTTTTAATTTAATTTTTTACGATTGAAACAAGAACTACGCGTCTAATGGGAAAAATGGTAACAAAATAGATAGTTTTCGGTTGCACAACATTGTCCTATCGATCTTTTGCCTTTGCCTTCGTCATTTTTTCAAAAATTTTATTATTTCATTTTTATAGGAATTTTTCGTGAATGAAATTAAAACTTCACATCCTGATAAAAAAATTTGATGATACATTTAAAGATATTTTCCTGGTAAAGAACTTCTGTCTGTTTTTTTTTTTATCAAGCTTGTGTCAATTGCCCAAAAGTTCATTCCCTTCATTTTTTTATATGGGTTTTCATTATTGAAGCAAAAATTATTTGTCCTTTCAGAAATTTAATTTTACCAAATTTGTAGCTCTTTTTTGGGGCGCAATTTTTGTTCATTTATATTTTCCCGTACCTTGCATAGTTTGACCAAAAATGAATCTTTCTATTACATTCTTATTCTGAATGAGAAGGTATTGGTTTCATGTGAAAATTGACTTTCGCGGATTTAATGAAATCTCCACGTTTTGAGACCCTCTGAGACAGAAAAAATGGTTTTCACGAAGGTGTCTGTCTGTCTTTAGTCTGTAGTCTGTAATCTGTGTACTCGATAACTTTCGAAACAATGACCATATTCGATCGTGCTTTGGCACCCATTTTGAAGGACCAAAAATACAAGTCGAGTTCGTTAACCAGCTATTTTGGATAAAAAGTCAAAAAGGAGGAGCATTTTGAAAAATTCGCTGGACTTTTTTTTCTAAGAATCAAAAATTGTAAGTACAATTTTTCGTAGCAACCAAAAATTGAAATAATTTATCCATATCATTATTTTCGATAAAAACCAAATTTTAAGAGTTATGATATTTTCAAAATTCCAAAGTTTGAAAGAAAATGCGATTTTTTAACCAAATAACGCAAGATTTAAAAGAAAGTCACAGAAGGAAAAAATGTTACTTTTTGAGAGCCCTACAAGATCGTGGATACAACTTTTTGAATTTTCTAAAAAAATCGAAAATTCCCATTTTGATCGCGAAAAAAATAATGAAAAATTATCTGTGAACTCGATAACTTCCGAAAGGAAGATCGGATTGGATTGCCCTTTGGCACACATTTTGAGGGACCAAAAAGACGAGTCAAGTTCGTCAACCAGCCATTTTTGATGAAAAATCAAAGAGGGGAAGTATTTTAAACATTTTTTTGGGCCTTTTTTCCAAAACTCAAAAATTGTAAGTACAATGTCTTGTAGCACTTAAAAAGTGAAACGATTTATCCTAATCATTTTTTTTCGACGAAAATAAATTGTCAGAGATGTGGCATTTTCAAAATTCGAAATTATAAACGAAAATAAGAATTTTCAGCCAAACAACGCAGGATATGGAAAAAAGTTTGAAAAAAAATGTTTCTTTTTTGAAGCCCTCAAAAAATCCAAAAATCCAAAATTCAAATTTTGTTTGCACAAAAAATAATGAGAATTGAAATATTCATTTTTTTGTCAAACTATGCAAGGCATGGAAAAATATAAATAAACCAAAATTGTGCACCAAAAAAAGATCTACAAATTTGGATTGATTAATTTTTTGATAGAGAAAGTAGTTTTTGAATGAAGATTGAGAATCCGGAATTGAAAAAACAATATAAAATCTCTTCCTAACGTCCAAAAACTTTGAGTTGAAATCTGCAACCCCTGGTAATTAAATAAAAAACCGAGAATCCAACGACTGAATTTGGACAAACCCCTTTGAATAGACCTATTATGAAAAACAGTGAAGAAAAAAAGAGAGGAAAGAAAAAAGAGAAAGCAGCCTCTAAATCCCCTTCTTTCTCTTTTTTACATTCTCATTCTGAATGAGAAGGTATTGGTTTTATGTGAAAATTGACTTTCGCGGATTTAATGAAGTCTCCACGTTTTGAGACCCCCGAGTCAGAAAAATGGTTTTTATGATAACTCGATAACTTTCGAAAGAATAATCATATTGTATTGTGCTTTGGCATAATTTTTCAAGGCCGCAAAAGAAAGGACGAGTTCGTTAACTAGCCGTTTTTGACCAATGGTTCTGGTTTTATCTAAGGACCCTCTAGGGAAGGACGCGACAATGTTCCTCCACCACTATTCACAACGGGATAGGAAGTGATGTCAAATGGCCGTAGCGGGAGAGGAAGTGAGCTCATTTTTCTCTCTCGCACCCGTCGCACACTCTCCATTTTTTGTGCGCCCAAAATTTGAATTTTCTATTTTTTTGAGAAAATTCGGAAAGTGTCAAAAATCATCTTGGAGGGTTCTCAGGAAGAAACATTTTCCTCTTCTTAACTTTCTTTCATATCTTGCATTGTTTGGCTAAAAATTCTCATTTTTGTCTACATTTTTGAATTTGGAAAAGACCATAACTCTGATAATTTTGTTTTCATCAAGAAAAAATGGTGGAGATGAATCTTTCCACTTATTACTTACCACAAAAACTCGTACTTACAACTTTCAAGTCTTGAAAACAATTGTCTCAAAAATTTTCAAAATGCTCTAACTTTTTGAATTTTTATCCAAAATAGCTGGTTAACATACTTGACCTTCAGTTTCTGACACTGGAAGAGAATACCGAAGGCCAATCGAATAGATTTTTTCCTAAAGTATCGTGCTACATACATACATACATACATACATGCATATACACATACACATACATACGAGCATGCATACATACATGCATATACATATACATACACATTAGTAAAAACCTG
>WSXT02036863.1:0-13497 GCA_011762715.2 Neuroterus valhalla
TTATTTCAAAGCTACTACTTAAAAGTAGAAATGAACGAAATTTTATCTTGAAATATAAAATATAGAACAAAGGGTGAGCATCTAATATTTAGAGCGACACATGATTTCTTTCAGTTGAATTCGTTGAATATTTTTTATTACTAATAATGTTCAAAAATTTTTTTCCGTTATTTTTTTTTGCCTAAATTAGGATAGTTATAAGAAGAAAGATAAGAAAAATAACTTTCAAAAACCATTATTTTGTTAAAAATACGATATTTTTTTAATAGATTCTCTACACAATGGAAACTGTACTTCCTGCGGAATAAACGTACCACCCAGTACTGTCGCATAGCGAATTGACAATTTGGATTATAAGAAACAGCGCCACCTTAACTCAATTCATCGTATTGTATTTTGATTGCGATATTTAATTTATTTTGTGACCTTAATGTGAATTTGATTGTTTCATTGTGACTTTTATGTGAATATACTCTGATGTTGTTCTTTACACGTATTTATGGTGTTTTATTGTGTACGCCTGGTAAAATTTGAATCCCTCGAGATTCCCACGCGTAAGAATTGTGGCGAATCGAAGGAATTTTATAGACTGAAATTCGCGCGTAAACATGGTCCTTTCGAGCCCGATATAAGTATTCTCGCCGAGAAAATTAATGACAGAAAGGCTCGTGCGAGAATATATGCTTTCAGTGAAAAAAGTTAGAAAGTTAGTGTCGAAAACTCAAAAATTTTAGACTTCATCAGCTTGTTACTCTTGGCTAGAAAGTGAAACAAAATCTTCAACGAGGCTCACCCAGATTGTGAGATAACAGCTATAAGCTTCTATGTAGTACAGCAGGGATTCCAGCATAATCAATGAGAGCTTGTACCTGGAGAACCTGGAAAACGGTGCAGCATTGACGAATCAATGATCCTGTAGGAATATTCAAATTTAAAATATTCAAGACGTTGCGGTGATATTCTTGCCACTGAAATTGGAAAGATTTAGAGAATTATACACCGTCGACGATGAGGTCACCAGGATAAACAGACTTATCAGCAAAATCTACTGTTAGCCAGGAATCTGAATTTAAGCGGAAGAATATCGATTTCTTCAATCGTCAAAACAGCTGTGAGTAATAATAAACATGTATCATCAGAATCAAGAATTTGCCTTTGTCGTAGTCGTTCAAGTTTATGTGTTCTGTCGAAATATTCAATTTATGAAATTGTATAGTAGGGAAATATTTATTTAATTTTTCTTAAACATTAGATAAAATAAAATAAATTTGAGTGTTATCTCCTACACAAGATTTTGAACTCAAAAGATCAGAATTTGAAGAATATTATTAGAGATATGTAGCTTTAGCAAATCATCATTTAAATCAGAAGCGGGTTCAGAATCATGTGCCGGAAAGTAGTGCAAATCAGTATGATGCATATAGCGCGCGTATAGCGCAACTCGAAAATCAGCTTAGGTCTCAGCAGGATGCTGAATTGGCAGCTTTGCGAGAATTAGCAACCCCGAGAGCTTCGACAAGCGAAGAACATATTAGGACGCGCTTTCCATTACCGAAACTGAGTCTTCCCACCTTTTCTGGAGGTTAGAGTGAGTGGCTTGCATTTAGAGATGCTTTTTTGGCCATCATTCATGATGACGTGACCATTTCTAAAATACGAAAATTGCGATATTTAGGATCCTATTTAAAAGACGAAACATCGCGAGTCACAGATAATTTAGAGACAACCGAAAGCAATTATGAAGTAGCATGGCAATTATTAAAGGAACGTTACGATTATCAGAGAGTTATAATCCAGAACCATATGCAGGCTCTGTTTGGTCTAGCGATGGTTTCTAAAGATTCCGCATCCTCTTTGAGAAATTTATTGGATGATGCTCTTAGGCATATTCGCGCCTTATCGGTATTGGAGGAGTCTACAGATAAGTGGGATACACCTCTTATTTTTCTGATTGTGTCTAAATTGGATCGAGAAACCAGAAAAGAGTGGGAGAAGTCAGTTACTGGTACGGAAATGCCAGAATTCGAGAAACTCAGTATATTTCTAAGGGAAAGATGTCAAGTTTCAGAATCAATGAATTGGAAAATTGCGGATAAAAACAAAACTAATGAGCCTACAAATCAATCTAATAGCGAGCGCGCACAATCGAATAAGAATTCAGTGAAATCCTTCGCGAATACGCAATCCCAGATCTCATTTATTTTATGTAGCGAAAATCATCAACTGCATATGTGTGCAGAATTTAAGAAAATGGAAATAAAAGAACGCGTAGAAATTATTAAGAAAAAGGGAATCTTTTATAATTGCCTAAGAAAAAACCACTTAGTTAGTGATTGCAAATCCGGGAGATGCACAATTTGTAATCGAGAGCATCACACACTATTGCAAGCAGAGTCCAAATTGAAATCAAGGTCAGAGGAAAACGATTCATCGAAAACCCAAACAAATGTCAAGAGTTTTCACATTTATGACGCGTCTAAAGTTTTACTAGCTACGACAGTAGTTGACATTTTGGATGAGAATAGGAAAAAGTACGCGTGTAGAGTCCTCTTAGATAGTGCTTCTCAACCAAACATAATAACTCGAAATCTGGCAATGCAATTGAAACTTAGAAAGAAAAAATTAGATTTAGCTGTTGAAGTTGTTAATAATATTGAAACACCGTGTAGTGAATGGACCAGTGTCCGTTTCGAATCAAAGAGTACAAATTATGAATCGCGGCTGGATTTTTTTATTCTGCCCCAGATCACTGGGAATACTCCTGCTAAATTTATCAATAGGAGAGGGTTGAATCTTCCAAGATACATTCAGCTAGCTGATCCTGATTTTCATTTTCCTGCAAAAGTTAATTTGTTGATCGGAGCAGAAATTTTTTATGAGCTCTCCTTCTAGTAGGACAAATCAGTTTAAAAGAAGCTGGATTAATACTTCAAAATACAAAGCTAGGTTGGGTAGTCGCGGTAAAACTAGGACGCACGTGGGGCCAATAAAAGGTTCGATGTCATCTTGTTCGAAATTCGCTGAACGAAACATTAGACAAATTTTGGAAACTTGAAGAAGTAGGTGAACAGATGCGACGTTCTGAACCAGAAAAGGCTTGCGAACGAAATTTTTCATGGACCTCCCAAAGGACAAAATCCAGTCGGTACATGGTACGGTTGCCATTCAACGACAAAAAGCAGGACTTAGGCTTGAGCTATGAGTAGCTCGAAGGAGATTTTTTACACTTGAAACAAAGCTGGATCGGAACCAGAAATTGAAGGAAGAGTATCAAGAATTCATGCGAGTTTACGAAGAGCTAGGACACATGGAACGAACTCAGAGTGGAGCTGATGAAGGATATTATATGCCTTATCAGGCAGTCATCAGGGAATCAAGTCTAAAGACCAAGGTGAGAGTTGTGTTTGATGTATCTGTCAAGACAACGTCGGGCATTTCTCTGAATGATGCTTTGATGGTTTGATCTAATATACAAGACGGAATATTTCAATTGATTCTGCGTTTTCGATGTCATTCTATAGTTATGTCCGGAGATATTGCGAAGATGTACCGACAATTCATGTTTCACCCAGAGGACAGAACTTATCGAAAAACTCTGTGGAGAAATAAAAAATCGGAACCACTAAGAACGTATCAATTAAATACCGTGACATACTGCACTTCTGCAGCACCGTTTCTTGCTACAAGATGCTTAGAACGACTCACTTTCGATGAATGTTCATCCTTTCCGTTGGGAGCAGAAGCCTTAAAGAACGACTGCTATATGGACGACCTTCTTACCGGTGCTGAGAGTCTGGAGGAAGCAAGAAATTTGAGGGACGAGATTCTGGGACAAGCGGGAATAGGCGGAGTTTGCTGGAATTCCGAACGAAGATACCTTGATTTATGAGGTAAATAGCATTATATCTCAGGTTGTTACGAAACGTACAGTTTTATCCCAGGTAGCTCAACTATACGATCCTTTGGGTCTTTTAGCACCTGTAATCATACTAGCAGAGATTCGTTGATCTCCATCAACATCTCCATCGATGTTGATGGAGGTGGAAAGATATTGTTTCCATCTACTACCCACTAAAAACCACCATCTTCTTCTTGGTATTGTCCACCCGGAAACTGGTTTCGCATTACTTCAGGGGGTGCCGCTTTCTTGCCCATCGAGGGCATCTGCTGGTTTCTTTTCTATGCGAGTTATGGTCATATCCCAGCCAAGATGTTACGCGTCATCCTTGGCAGCACGTCAAGAACGTGCATCGGGCTCGCCGGCCTTCGAACATCTTGGTTGGGCGTAGGCTAGTTGGTCTGCCTCTGTATTCCTCCGACTCTTCCCTTCTTTTTCATTCAGTATGTTATCATGACCCAATCAGGATGTACGCATCGTCCTCAGAAGCGCAGCAGTAGCTCTACGCATCGAACTCGTCGGCCTTCGACATCCTGGTTGGGTCTGATTGGGTCTCTTGTTAAGGGCTGTTGTTCTGCCTCGTGCATCTCTCTTTTCTTCTCTCGCGGAATCGCTTCCACATAGGTAGCTATTGGGTCCCATGACTCCTCATTTTGCAGCATCGCTGTTATTACACTTTCCGGTGTAAGCTGTCCTGTTGCTATTTGCAGCCTTCTTTTGTTTTTCGTCCAACTTTCACAATGAAAGAAAGTGTGCTCTGCATCGTCCCGCTCACCTTCGCAGTAGATACACTTTGGACTCTGTACTTTTTTCATCTTGTAGAGGTAGGCCTGGAAATAGCCATGCCCCGAGAGAAATTGCGTGAGGTAATAATTTATCTCTCCGTGTTGGCCTTTGACCCAGAAGCTTAGGTCAGGGATCAGTCTTGCCGTCCACCTGCCCCATTTTCCTGTGATCCAACGTTGTTGCCAGAGTTCTTCTGCCTGTTTCCTGGCCTCTTCTTCCTCCGTCTATTTCCCTACTTCAGGAGACTTTTCAAAAATTGATTTCCTTTGTGTTGTCCCTGTGTTGCACTACTGCCATTTTCCTCCTATATTTTTCCTGCTTCAGAACGTCAGCCCATATCTCACTCCCGTAGAGGAGTATTGACTGGGTGACTGACATCAGCAGGCGCCGCTTGCTGGGTTTTGGTGCGCTGACGTTTGCCATGAGTCTGCTCAAGGCGTTCATAACCACGGCAGCTTTGTCTGCTCATTTCGCGATGTGCTCCCAGAATGTGAGCTTTGAGTCCATCATTATACCAAGATGTCTCAAAGCCATCTTGGTTTCGAATTTCTCTGTGCCCACCTGCATGGTCCTGATTCTGGGAATCTGTTTCCCGGTTACGATTACCAGCTCGGTCTTCTGGGTTGCCAGTTCCAGGCCGTGTTTTCCCATCCATCTGTTGGTGAGGTACATGAACTGGTCCAGCTTCTCCTGGATCCTTTCCATGCTCCGTGCTGCGATTACCCCGATGATGTCATCCGCGTAACGTGACAGGTAGGTGTCCACTGGCGTCTTCAGTCGAAGGATATCATCGTAAGAGATGTTCCAGAGATCTGGTCCTTAGACAAATCCCTGGGCAGCCCCAGCCGTGAACACCCTCGTTCTGGTGCCCTCTGTCGTTTTACACTCAAGTTTCCGGTCCTCAAGGTAGCTCCTGATCATCCTCAAGAGATACTGTGGAGTCCTAAACCTCTTCAAGGCTTCGATCATATCTGTCCACCTGGCTAAGCTGAAGGCGTTTTCCACATCCAACGTCACCAGGAGGACGATACTCCTTGATTGGTAGTTCCTGATTTGCGCCGACCTTATAGTTCCCACTATCTCTTGAAGGGCGTGTATTATTGATAGTCCCTTCCGGAAGCCGTAGTGCCTCGGGGAAAGGTCTCCAGCCTCCTGAGCGGCTGCTAGAAGGCGAGGCTTCAGCAGTCTTTCGAGGAGTTTGCCTGCTGTGTTCAGCAAACACAGCGGTCGATATGATCCCGCTGTTCTGGGATCGCCCTTGCCCTTGATAATCAGCACCAGCTTCTGTGTTTTCCATGATTCGGGGAACACTCCCTCTTTGAGACAGGCATTGTAGGCATTGAGCAGTACTTGCGGACAAGTCTGAACTATCACCTTCATCGCCTCAGATGAGAATCCGTCTAATCCTGGGGCTTTCTTATTTTGGAGACCTCGGGCTGCAGCTTGTGGTTCCTCCGTGGTAGAGAGCGGTATATATCCTCGGAGATCTGCTCTGACCACCAATACGTAGAGCGTCTTTCCCTTCGTGGTTTCCTCCTAGGCATCGCCTGACTACAGGCACGGTGTACTATCTCCATCCTAGCCTCTACTAGAGCTTCTGCGCCTCCAGATTCTCTGCTTTTGTCGTGCAGACGTAGTAGAGATTCTTGACCCTCATGCATAGCTCTTTTGAGCTGCTCCTTATCGAGCTTTCGGACATCCCAACGTAGATGTTGTTTGTTGGGGCTTACCTTCAGTCGTGAGCCAGCTTCTAAGCAAAAACTTATGTACTGGTGGTCACTTACCGTGTACTCTTCAGACACTTCCCAGCGTTGTACCTGTGGTGCCAAGCTTTCTGACGCAAGAGTAATTTCCGGAATCCTTCCTCTTTGCCCGGGTCTCCAGAAGGTCGGTGTGTCTCCTTGGTTCATGACCGCCAGTCCTGTTCTAGCAGCCATCTCCAGAATCTGTTTTCCTCGCGAATCCGATCTGGCCATTCCCCAGTCCACTGCTCTTGCGTTCACATCGCCGGCTACCAGTATTTTGCCTTCCTCCTCACGGACAATGTCCTCGAGGCGATACAGCTTTTCTTGGAAGTCGGCGATGCTCTCATTAGGATCGAGACTTCAACGTCCCCATCCTGCTCTTTGAGGTCCCTTTTCAGCGCCTCCTCAACGTCTTCTTTGGACGTGGTTCCGTCGAGGTCTAATAGTTCCAGGGTTACCCTGGGAACCATATTCCTTACTACCCCAGCGTCTCCCAGTGAAGCTCTGACACAGCTTGTAAATGCTTAAGCATCCTTTGTGTCTCTCCCAAGCTCTAGGAGGACTTCGCCACCCCTTGTCTGGCGAATGGATCTGATGTCTGTGCCAGTGTCTTCGGGTTTAACCTTTGACTTGATGTCTCTGAGGACATCTGAGTAGATCTTGACACTTTTTGGTTTGATCAGCAGGGCCTCAACGCGCTGCCTCTTCCTCGGTTAGTGATGTCGCCTTTTCTCCGTTATTCTAGTGGCCTCTTTCTTAGGAGTAGCTTGATCCTGCGTATCAAGCTTCTCTTTTCTTTTTCCTCTGCGCAAGACCGTTGCCCAGTCCACGTCTTCTTGTCCATCCCGTTTCCTCTTATCAACCGGTGTTGCCAATTAATTTTCGTCGAGGCTGGACGCTCCTCGCTTTGAGGTCGGCCTTGTTGTTGGCGTGCCAACACTTTCTCGCCTGGTCTTGGTGCGCGCTTGAGCACGCAGCATACTGATAAGGCTGTCTTCTGCCATCCTTTTGTCGTCTCTCTCGCATTTTAGCTCTACTAACATGACTGCTACCTTCGAGAGTCCGTCCTCGATGTCCCAGCTGACATTCTGTTGCCTTCTCGTCGCTTGTGTCATGAGCTCAATCTCTTTATCCATTTTGCTCAGCACTCCCTTGATCCCTGATTCAGCTTTCTGTATCGTCCGTCGTAGAGCAGTGGCTGGGTCCTGCTTCCCTTTCCCTTCGTTTTTGTTTTGCTGCGCTGATGTTCTTTCTCGCTGCGGGTACTTGGCGTTCCCCAAAATCCGTAAGGCCAGCGCCGCCCACCGGGGCTTTCATCCGATCGGAACCGGTGGAGAGATCAGTGCTCTCTTGGGGTATTGTGTTTTGATTCACTCACTCATGGTTGGTTTCTTTTCGGGGTTTCTTCCTCTATCTGATTTTTGTCCGCCTCGGTTATTTAATTTCCCCGGTACCACCCATTTCTGGTAGGCATTCCCCTATCCGCAACCTGGGGAGGCGCCCGATGGGAGACCAGCAACACCACACGGGATACTAGCAAAGATGACGTTACAGGAAATGTGGAAACTCAAGCTAGACTGGGATGATCCTGTTCCCGAAGAATTGGAAACATCATGGGTCTGCTGTCAATCACAGCTAACATCTCTCAACGATTGTTGTATAAGCAGACTAGTAAAAGCTCCGAGAGCAAAGAATATCCAACTCCATGGCTTTTCAGATGCTAGCATGAAACCATATGCAGCCTGTATTTATTTGAGCGTTACCACAGGAGGAGGATGTCGATCTGTCCTGGTTTGTGCAAAGTCTAAGGAGGCTCCGCTCAAGACTGTGTCTTTACCAAGGCTTGAGTTATGCAGCGCTGTTTTGTTGGTTAAACTATATAAAACCGTACAGACAGCGCTAAAAATGAGGACTGATTCAACAAGATTCTGGAGTGACTCAATGATTGTTCTAGGGTGGATTTGATCCTTCCCTCATCGTCGAGAAATATTCAAGGCAAACAGAGTAGCAGAAACTCAGGAACTGACAAGAGCTGGAGACTGGTTTCATGTTCCTACAAAAGAGAACCCAGCCGACTTCATTTCCAGGGGACAACTTCCGAAGGAGTTCCTTAACAACGAGATGTGGAAAAGAGGACCTGACTGGCTGACACGAAGCGAAGAAAATTGGCCGAGTGGCGAAATCGAGGTCAAGGTTGATAGTGGAGGACATCCAGTACTAGTCCTAGTAGCCAAAACAAAGCAGCGATTGGAACTCTGGGAGCGGTATTCATCTTTAACGGATCTACTCAGATTCGTGGCCTACTTTCTGCGAATATTGAACAATCTACGTAAGCCTATGAAGCTTTTGGGTCTACTGTCCGTGGATGAATCACATCAAGCTCGAAAAAGAATCATTTCTCTAGTCCAGCTGGAAGAATTTAATGCGGAGATTGAGAGGCTGTCGAGAAACGAAGAGATAGCAAAAAGGTTGAAAATTGAGAAATTGTGGCCTCTATTGAAAGAGGGATTACTGCTCATCGGGGGTAGAATAAAAAATGCCGATGTAGGATTTGATATGAAACATCCAATAATATTGCCAAAAAATCATCCAATCACAGATCTCGTTATCAGGGAGTACCACACGAAAATGTTTCACGCAGGAATTAATGCTACATTATACGCGGTTCGAGAAAAGAATTGGATCATTGATGGGAGAGGTGCGGTTAGGAAAATACTGCATGCATGTGTGAGATGTTCTCGCGCCAAACCCAAAGAAGTGTCATATTTAGTGGGTGATTTGCCTAAGGTACGGCTCTCTGCAACACGCCCCTTTGAAAATACGGGAGTTGATTTTTGTGGACCTTTCTTTTTGGAGGAAAAGGTACGTCGAAATAGGGATAAAATCAAGGTATATGCAGCAGTTTTTGTATGTTTATCAATAAAGGCGATCCACTTAGAATTGGTAGGAGAGTTAACTTCTGAAGCGTTCCTAGGTTGCCTGAGAAGAGTTTTTGCGCGCAGAGGCAAGGCCAGATCGATGTACTCAGACAAAGGCACAAATTTTGTTGGTGCAAACAACGAGATGAAGGAACTTTACAGCCTCCTCCAATCGAAAGAGGTAAAGGAAAAAAAGAGAAATTTTTTGAGTAATGAAGGAATCGAATGGATATTTCACACCACCAGGAACTACTCATTTTGGAGGAATCTGAGATGCGGCTGTGAAGTCCTTCAAACATCATATGAGGGGAACTTTACGTGGTACTTTGTTTAGTTATAAAGAATTGTACACCTATTTGAGCAAGATCGAAGCGATTTTGAATTCTAGGCCACTTACTCCTATATCATCAGATCCGAACGATTTTCAAGTTTTAACTCCACGGCATTTTTTTAATAGGCCAGCCATTTATGAGCGTTCCTGCGCCTGACTTTTCAACAATTAAATGTAATAGATTGTAATGTAATAGAGAATCTACCACCCCTACGTTGGGCTCTGGGTAGAGTTATTGAGACTCATTCTGGCGATGATGGAATTGTACGCGTTGCCACCGTCAAGACTGAAAAGGGAATTATAAAAAGAGGAGTAAAAAAGGTGTCACCTCTTCCGATAGAAATTGACGAATAAGTTCAACTTGAACGGAATATGTTCAAGGAGGGCGGCATATTGCATAGCGAATTGACAATTTGGATTGTAAGAAACAGCGCCACCTTAACTCAATTCAGTTCAAAACTTTAGTTTCCGACAAACTCTCGAGCGACTAACTTGTTGTATTTTGTAGCGATATTTAATTTATTTTGTGACCTTAATGTGCATTTGATTGTTTCATTGTAACTTTTATGTGAATATACTCTGATGTTATTTTTATACGTATTTATGGTGTTTTATTGTGCACGCTTTGTGTTATTTGAAATTCCTCGAGATTCCCACGCGTAAGAATTGTGACAAATCGAAGGAATTTCATAGACTGGAATTCGCGTGAATAGACACAAAGATATAATTTTCACACTGGAAGGCACGTCTGAACTAAAGGACAATTTGCAGGCGACTAACAATGAATCTCCGCTTGGAGGGTCTGCAGCCCTTTCTCACTGCGTCATCGCCCCAAGTGGACACCACTTGTTGCAGTCTTGAGATTTTCCTGACTTTCGGAATTCCACAAAACTCTCGAAGGCACCGAGGGAACACTCGATTCATTTTTTAAACTCCTTACAATGTTTTGACACTCCTATTTCTCGCATTCACTTACATTCCAACACGCCCCCTCAAAAATTAATCGTCTCTCAAACAATATACAGTGATTTATATGTCATCGCAAACTTAATATTCTGAATTTAAAATTTACTACGCCTGATTGCAGAATTTACCATTTGTTATATTTACTAAGCTAACGGCCATTCCTTGTGTTGTTGGGAAGTTACATATGGTCCAGTAGCCACTGCAAGGATTAGGAAAACCCAACAAAACCTGATCAGACCATTCTTGACAAATACCAAAAATTTCGAAAATAGATCTTCAGACGGTCTTGTGCAAATCATTAAATACATCAGACAACCGATCAAATTTCTACATGGAGCATTGTAATTCTCATCAGATTGTTATAATTCATAATTTGGTTTCTTTCTAGAGGAGTCCTCATAGGATTGAAATCAATCATATTGAATTTATTTAACACTTTCTTTATACATGTACTTTGATCCAAAGTTATTTGAGTTCCTTTTCTCTCAATTTTGATTCCAAGAAAAAATTTATTCTCTTTCAAATCTGTCATACTAAATTTATTTTTCAAGTACATTTTAAAATATTCATTGTGACTTCATTAGCCGTAGCACTACTTATTGTTAGTCACCAACATACGGTACAACGTAAATATTTTCAGATACATCTCCTCTATCAAGTATGTAAATACATCTATTTACTAATGAATTTCGAAATCCTTTTTCTGTAAGAGCTTTTTGAAATGTTTCAAACCAACATCTTGCCGCTTGTTTCAAGCCATAAATGTCAAAATGTTCTGAACTGAAATATCATTGCTCAGAATGAAAACGATCCTAATAAGGTTGTTGATGGCTTTTTATCATGCATCCATGTTATCAAAGGAAAAAAATTCAAGGGCAGTACTGAAACAAGTAACAGAAGTTCCAACTGGACAGGCTACATAGTGGGACGAATTATGCAGAAGCAAAAGCCCTCAAATATGAGGATAATTCCAGGTTCAAGGTACTCATCATAAAAATAATCGTTCAATCATAAATCTGCAGTAATAAATTATTAGAGTATATTTGCCACTGCAATAGAACCCTCTCGATTAGTAACTACAAATAATATAATATTGCGGAATAAAAGAACTTTACGGTCGCCACGATTTGGTCGTCCTTTAGAGATTCTATTCCCTAAAGAATCAGAACTATTTATTTTAGATCAGGAGGAGACTATGGATACTAAAATACAGAAACTATAGTCTCTTGAAATATTACTAGAAGATGCCTATGACACTAAAAGATGGTGAGGTTTTTTGTTTTATTATTGGAACTAAATCAATGTAAATGTACCACATATTCTACGCAACGCCATCGCTGTTTGATGACCTCTTGAATAAAGAAGCAGGAATTTCCTCACCTAATCCTGAATCGCTTCAGCAATATTGCTTGATCTATCTTGCCATTTATCAATAAATTTGAATCTCGTTGACAAACTATGCTCTTCTATGAGCAAACTCTACGTGAAACATTATCTTTGGTACCAAATCACAATATGAAAATAACTTATGTATATACCTTTTTTGTATAAATAACATTTTTGTATTCTTTTGTTCATTTGTTTTTTCATTAGCGTGTGTCAGTTGAACTGCGGTATAATACACCTATGTCAACGTCTCACGACCGTGAGATAACTGACCACATGCCCGAAAAAAACACAGTAAAGGGCCGGAGAAACCCTCGTGCGTCTTAAGGACCCGAAGCGACCCAAGTATGGCTGCTCTCTGCATCCATCAAGCAAGTGCCACGGAATATTTCTGGCACACCGGTATGGCTTTCAGGTAACTAATCAGTGCGGGCGTCGCACCTCCAAGAGCACCGATTATAAGAACGATTAATTTGAACGGATATCCTTGATGATGGCGCTGCAGGTGTTCTCTGAGATCTTTATACCTCTCTTTTTTCTCGGTTTCCTTGTCTTTGATGTTGGAGTTAGCCAGGGTCGAGAATTCGATCACGAGCACAGTTCGATCACGTTTGTCAAGGAGCGTGATGTCGGGTCTTATGTGTTGGGTAGGGGCTATTGTCGAGAAATCGTAGTTCCCATAGATTCGGCACTCCTCGTTTTCAACAATAGACTCTATCCCCCTTAGAGCGTTCAGCAGAGTATGGTCGCGTCCAACGCCGTAAGAGCGACAAAGATGGTGGTAAAGCACTCTTAAGGTGCTTAATCAAGGATAAGCTTTCGCTTAGGGGAAAATTCTCTTACACTGGTGAATTGTTAGTTGTAATATTTTTTCCACCTCATCTTTAGACCCTAATGAAGCGTTTGTCAGACAACTTTTTTCCAAATATTGCGTTGTTATTTGTTTTTGTTTAAGTTCAAAATCAAGTAATTTTTGCGCCTGCAGAATTGGACCCGTCGTACTCCACGAATAGGCATTACAGTGCACGCCAATAACTTCTATTTGAGGAGTACGACGGGCCCGATTTCGTAGGCGCAAAAATTACTTGATTTCAAATTCAAACAAAAACAAATAACAATGCATTATTCGGAAAAAAGCCGTCTGACAAAGGCTTCATTAGAGTCTAAAGATGACGTGGTAAAAATATTACAACTAACAATTCACCAGCGTAAGAGAATTTTCTCCTCAGCGAAAGCCTATCCTTGATGAAGCACCTTAAAGCAGCGTTGTGTTTGTACAAATACGTCGTTCCTGCGTGAATAGGGCAATTCGATACTATATGACATAGGTGCTCAGGGAGTTTATGACATGCCCTGCACCTATCACTGGGAACATCTTGACGTAATATGGTTCTACGGTATGCTAAGGTGGAAATCACACCGTCCTGACACGCGAAAATGGAACTCTCTGTTCCTGAATTGAGACCA
>WSXT02036874.1:0-12019 GCA_011762715.2 Neuroterus valhalla
CAAACTTGCGAGCGAAGCGAGCTGCGCGCGGAGCGCGCGATGAGAATGTGCCCGCGAAGCGGGCAGATTTTTTTCTTTATTTTTATGGTTTTGTAGGTAAAATACATTTGTAATAGTCGAGATGTCCTTTTACCTAATTGAATGCCATTAAAAAACCATTAGAGTATCGATAATGAGATTTTGTTTTTGATCTATAGTCTATCAGTGCGAAGCTTTGTAACCTCTGGGGAATATCTTCTGCATATGAACGATTTTAAATAAAATTGAAACGTAGGGTGGTCCAAAAAAATTTTTTCGAATTTTTATGCAAAACGTCCGGAAATTTGTTCGAATCCACAAAAAAATGCATGCATTTTTCTTTGTTTAAAAAAAATATATTTAGAGGTGTCGTAAGCCCCGTGAAGTTTAACACGTATTTCCCATAAAAAAGAAGACGTTTTTGTGAATTTTCTTCGGAATTCTCGATATTAGGTGAATCGAGTTCCAATTTCACCATTTCTCTTCAAAATTAGTCGCAGAATGCGAATAAAATATTACTTTTCAAATATTACCCCCATAAGTCTATTTTATAGGGTCCCAAAAAACCCCCATAAGTGAAAAATGGGTTTTTCGAGTTTTTGGCGCAAATCATGATTTTTTTTGCGGTTTTTTGCAACGTAGATTGTTTCAAATACACGAAACACTATCTAATACTGATAATTAGATGTTCATCTACATTGTTTAAACAATTTATTATTATTTTTAGCAACTTCCTCTTAGAAAATGGTTAGAAAGTCAAGGGTTTTTCTTATTTTTTCAACTTATTTTCAACGTTTCAGTTCAAACGTGGTAATAATCCATTAAATTTAACAAAAATGAATGTTTAAATAGATTTTTAACAATTATAACGAAATTCTCTTAGAATAATGCTACAAAGTTGCGGTTCTCCTGAAATGTTTACCTTTTTATCACTTTCCAATTAGATTGAAATGATAATCGATTCATGGTAGATGAATAATGGTTTAAACAATTTATTATCATTGCTAATAATATTTTCTTTGCCTAATGATAGAGACTTGCGGAATGCAATTCAATTGGATTGAATTAGATTGAATTCATTTAGTTGTTGGTTAAATTAGATTGTTTTTTATTTAAAATAAAATTTTTTTCAAGTATCAACCTTTACATTTTTGATAAAAATTTATATTTTTAGGTCGAAAATACAACTCTTTGATTGAAAGTTGAACTACTTTCTTAAAAATTCATTTTTTGCGTTGGAGATCCTTAATTGTACTAGAAAATTCGGAATTCAAATTTCACTGAATGAATTCAGCTTTTTTGTTGTATTCAATTTTTTTTGAACATTAGAAAAAGATCGAGAATAATTCACTTAAAACAATACAATACTATTTAAAATATGATTCTTTATGATGTTTATTTATTATTTGTTCACAACTAAAAAGGTAAAGCTTATCTAAGAGAAGCAAGCCATAATCAATAACAATATGTTTGAACAATTATTTTAGTTAAATTAAATTAAATTGTTGCCTCACCTTAAGTGAAAAGTGGGCGAAAAGTTTAAAATTTCTAAAAAAAAACCGCAAGTTTCTATCATCAAGCAAAGGATATATTTTTAGCAATGATAATTAATAGTTTAAACAATCATTTTCTAAACATGAAATGATTATTACTTTATTCTAATTGACAAGTGATAAAAAGTTGAAAACTTCAGGAAAAAACCGCAACTATGTAGTATTAATCCAGGTTAGATAGCTATAAATTTTTACAATTTGTTTAAACATTTATTTTTGCTAAATTATATTGAATAATTACTTACTTTAAGTGAAAAGTGGGCAAAAAGTTGAAATTTTCAGAAAAACCCGCATTTTTGTAGCATTATTCTAAGAGAATATTGTTATAATTAGGTAAAAATTGTTCAAACAATTATTTTTGTTAACTTTAATCGATCAGTACTTCGCTCCAACAGAAACGTTGAAAATAAGTTGAAAAATTCAGAAAAAACCTTGACTTTTTAACCCTTTTCTAAGAGAAAGTTGCTGAAAACAATGATAAATTGTTTAAACAATTAGAATAATTACCTAATCATCAGTACAAAGTAGTATTTCATGTATGTGAAACAATCTTCGTTAAAAAAAATCGCAATAAAATCATAATTAGCGCCAAAAACTCGAAAAACCCGTTTTTCACTCATGGGGGTTTTTTGGGACCCTATAAAATAGACTTATGGGGGTAATTTTTGAAAAGTAATATTTTATTCGCATTCTGTGACTAATTTTGAAGAGAAGTGGTGAATTTTGAACTCGATTCACCTAATATCGAGAATTCCGAAGAAAATTGACAAAAACGTCTTCTTTTTTATAAGAAATACGTGTTAAACTTCATGGGGCTTGCGCCACCTCTAAATATCACTTTTTTCAAATGCATTTATCTTTTTGCGGATTCGAACAAATTTTCCGGCTCTGAGTCTGGCCATGATGATGTTATGGATTTGTCAAGTAAAATTTGAGACACATATTTCTTGTGATGCAAGAAGTAAAATAATGCAAAACAGAACAGCGAAAATCAAAATTTCTTCATCCAACTATTTGTGTAAATTCTAAAAGATCTGATATTTATCAGTTTTACAAGTATATTCTGTGAAAATATTCCTCAATTTTTTTTATTTATGACGTAAACTACTTAGAAACATAATATTATAAATGCTCGAGAGGACAATATATATTTCGTGAAAATTTATTGTGTATCATAAAAAAATATATATGAAGGGACAGGACAAAGCTTACAGGGAGATATAAGAACATTGGGGAGGTATCTCCCTAATATTATTTTGACTTTTCACAAAAATCGAAGATAGCCTATTTGAGGTCAAAAACTTTGTTATTTCTTTTGAAAAATGCATGACATTTTTGAAATGTTCAAGTTATTTTATATTTATCAAAACGTATTAAAACATTCTAGATTTCACTACAATCTGTTCTGAAGAAAATTGAAAAATATCTCGATTGGTTCTCTGGACATAACTTTTTGAATCGAATTTCGTTATTTTCATCATTCATCAAAATATTTAAGTAATCCGTTCATGGTGGATGAAAAAGGGGTAGCGGTAGTATGTATTTACAGGAGAAGATGGGAAGAGGAGGGATGAAGAATTATAAGGAGGTGGATTGAGGAAAAAGGATAGGGGTTAGTGTTGATTGGAGGTGACCTGAATGCATGGACTGGAGACCAGGGAGGAGAGGTATGGGATAAAGAGGAGGAGGCGTTAATAAGGAAATCGAAACATAGAGAAACAGATCGAGAGGGTAGGATACTTCTTAACTTGATAGGAGAAGCAGGGTGGCTCATATGCAGTGGAAAAACAAAAGGGGACGAGGATGGTAAAATAACGTTCGCAGGGGAAGAGAAGACCATAATAGACTACATTCTAGCAGAAGAAAGGATAAGAAAGCTAATGATGGGACTGGAAGTGGGTAATGAGATAGGCGCTGAGCACTTCCCGGTAATAGCAAAACTAAAAGGAGGAGGTCTTAAACATTCTGAAGGTGATGAGGGAAGAGGAGAGGTAAGAAAGGAAAACATGCGGCCCTAGGGGAGAGAAAAGTTAGAAGGATTCAGAGGAACAATGAAGAATGAGGATCTTCAAGGTATAAAAGAGGAAGGGGTGGACGAGATAATAGGAAGAATAAAGGGAGTGATTGATAGGGCAAAAGAGGTGGTAAGACCAGAAGGGAAAGAGGACATAGGAAGAAAAGGTAAGTGGGATGAAAAATGTAAAAAAGGTAAAGATAAAATAAAGGAGAGTATAAGAGATTAGAGAAGAAGAGAGATCAGCCAAAAGAAGTACTATAGGAGAAAGCAAGTATAAGAGGGAATGTTGAACGAGGGAAAGCAGAAGGAGAAAGTAAGTTATATAGAGGAGGTAGAGGAAGCAGTAAAGTGGGCAGGGAGTGTAATGGATAAGGAGACTGGAAGAATACCTGACAAAGTTCAAAAAGGAAAGTTAGGGGAGTAGAGTGTTGCGGTTTAGAATAGGAGAGGAAATGAAAGCGTATGGATACTAGATCTATGAAGAAGAGGAAATGTGTAGAATGTGTAGTTATAAATTTGAGACGTGGGTACATGTGTTAGAGGTGTGTACTGGGGAGGGAGAGGAAGGCAGAAATGTGAGTGATTGTGTAAGAGGAATATTGAATGAAAGTGGGCAGGGAGTATAATAGATGAGGAGACTGGAAGAATTGATGGAAGAAAAAGCCAAACTTTTGTCCGGATGAAAGGAGTAATAAAGTAAAAATTCGAAAAATCTATGAAATTAAGAGATGGTAAGAGGAAACGGAAGCCCTGGAAGCTCGATCATTCGAACTGAGTATCAATGTAAATAACAGCAATTAGACGGAAAAGCACTTTCAAGCGTTATATCCAAGTAAAATAAGTAGTTTAAAGCACTTGTGTATTTATTGTAAAGGAAACGGAGGCCCTCAAATCCGTAAAAGGGAAGAGAATATATCACATTACAAGTAATCCGTTCGTGAAAAGGAATTTTGTAAAAAACACAAGTCCAGACTCCCATTTAATATTCAAATGAGAAAGAGAATTGAATTTTGATCTTGCAGCAGTGAAATTCGTTTGAAATTTTTCAAATATTAACAGTTTATGTTACATATTCGTTTACGTGCATGGAGTTGAATTGCGCCAGCCTATTCTACTTTTTATTTGGAAAACTTGTTTATTTCATACCTCTCCAGTGCATAAATGAATGTCAAATAAGAAACTTCAAATAAGAGTTCCATATTTGGAGTAGCTTTTCTGAGAGGGAAAAAAACTCAAAGTGAAGTGAAGGAAAAAGAAAGAGCACACAAAGCGAAAATATATGAGATATAGTATGTATACATCCTAATATTCTATTTTGCAAAACATAAAAGACTTTATACAGAGACTCATGGTAATAGAATCAAATATAGGAGGAAGAAGTAAATTATTACTTAGTAATATTAAACGTACAACCAAAAATATTGTTGCCACCCTTACCAAATTACTCTATGCTATGCACCCCGATTTTCGATATCCCTTAAAAATAAGGAAATTTGGTTTTTAGACCACAATTCTGGAAAATTCACTTGTAGCTAGATTTTCTTCAAGGATGGCTCGAAGCAAAACCAAAAAAATGTAGAGGTTCAATACAAAATACAATGTGCTATGTTATTTTCTCCGTTTTTATGTCATAAGTGGTTATAAACTAGGAAAAAAATAACATTTCGGTTTTTAGACCGTCATGCTCTAAGGTTTTCTTCAAGTCCAATTTTCTTCGAGATTTGCTCAAATTAAAGCTTTTACAATCTAGAATCGCAATGAAAAATAAAATTATGTGTATCATGAATTTTTTCGTGTTATCAGTCTTTCAAAACAAGGAAAATGAGAACACTTCGTTTCTGCACCACAATGCTGGACACTTTTCTTTCAGTCAGATAATCCTCGAGGTTGACTCAAATGAAATTCGTTGTCATGTGGAATCGTGATAAACAAAAATATCACCCATTTTCTGATCAATAGTTAGAAACTAACGAGTAAACGAATTAAATGAAGAATTTTTTTCAGGCCATGTTAATATTCAACAAACAATAAAATTAGCTATTTTATATTCTTCGTTCCTATAAAATAGTAGAAAAATGAGAAAATCAGGTATTAGGACCACCATGCCAGAAGCTTTCCTTTTACACTGAATTTCTACGATGGGGTTCAAATTTAAGCTTCTAGAATATAAATGTTAAAAACAAATAAAAATGTTCTTCGTTCTTAGTGGTTGAAAATGAGGGAAAATGAGAGAATGGAATTGGGAAATTATGTTTTTTCATCCAGAATACTAGAAACTTTCCATGAAGTCAGATTTTCTGTGGAGATGCGTCACATTGAAGCGTCAGTTTTTTCATTATTTTTTGTTGAGAACCAGGAAAAATGATAAAATCAGGTTTTTTAGACCATTACGCTGACAAATTTTCTTTCTGCCTTCTTTTCCCCGAGGTTTACTGAAATTTAAGCTTTTGTTTTGAAGAAGTGTGATAAAAAATGAAATGTTACACATAAATGACTCCTCTTTTTAGTTATCAGTACTTAGTTAAAATTAGGAAGAATGAGGAAATATTGTTCTCTAAATCGTAACACTAAAAACATTTCTTCCAGTCCGTTTCTCTTTAGGGTCGGCTCAAATTAAAGCTCTTGTTCCTTAGACTTCGATTTTCTTCAAAATTAGCTCAAATTAAAGGTCTTATACAGCCCTATCTAACTCTTTGAGAAGATTCCCGTAAATATATGGCTTTCAAAGGGTTCAAAAAATTCCGACAGAAAGCGCGTCGGCGCTCAGTGGGGCAAAAAAAGTGTCTTTGGACAAATCATTTTTTAGCCCAAACTGCTGATCCGATTTGCGATTTCTTTTTTTTTTTGATGAAAGATAATAAAATTTTGCATCGACCTACGGTCAAATCTCTTTTGTAACTTCGTTAATAAATTTTTTAAATGATAATAAAAAGGAAATTTTTTTTCCACTTTCCAAGGCTGCCATTTTCTCGGAAATTTATTGCCTGACTACAAACGATTTAAATTGATGTTTTGTATTTAAAAAGTCTTTATCATTGAAACTAATTCGATGGGATATACATCATTTGACAAGTATCCAGTATATGTGTTCGATTCATCTTTGTTTTCACTGAGCAGCAACGAATAGGGAATTACTCAAAGAATTACTTAGGGATGGGAAAGGCCAAAATGACCACCATTGCCAGAACTGTGGTTTATTCTGCAAGATGAACCGAACACATATACTGGACACTTGTTAAATGATGTATATTCCGTCGAATTAGTTTCAATAATAAATGAATTTTTTAATAAAAAGCAATATATCCATGATGAATGACTATGAGCAGAAGATTCATACTTGTTTGTGTGAAGGGCATCGAAACGTAAGTATTGAAAAATGGTCATACAATGTATTCGTTGATCGAATTTGTTTAAAAAATGTGCAATTATTATTACAAAGCACAATGTGCATGGCAGAAGACCATTGGATAGAGATTCCTTGTTGTTCGGCTGAAGAAACGAAATTTATTTACCGAAAAATGATGGATATATGCATTTGTTTATTAAACCTGGTTAAGTAATAAGTATTTGTTATTGAAAATAACAATATATATTATATTGGACATTAATTGAAAGATTCAAAATTGATTTTGAAGGAAAAACGAAACCTATCTTCAAAAGAATAGTCAAATGCTCAATTTGTTTATGACACTTGTTTAAACAAAATTTAATTGTTTTCTAATAGCACATTATCATTGAGGAGAAGCTTCGAGGAGATACTAGCACGTGATTCGGCTGAAAGAACGGAAAATTTCTATTGTAAAATGGCCAGATTATAAATTTGTTAATTAAATTGTTATAAACTATTGATAATTCATGTTGGTTTTTGCCAATCGCGAATCAACATCCTCCTACACCTATCTTTCTCGGGAAATATTGGTTCAAAGTATTTTATTATTGCGAATAGAGAAGATATAACTGTTGTTTAGAAATTTGTTTATAAAAATATTAAAAAAAGGTTTGTATGCAGTCAGCGCTACCGAAAAACTTTTGTGGTGAGTTTCTGCATCAATTAAAATCATTTGCAGTTGGGCGATAAAGTTTCCGAAAAAATGGCAGCCTTGAAAAGTAAAAAAAAAATCATTTTTATTATTATATAACAAATTTATCAACAAAGTAACAAGAAAAATTGGACAGTGAGTCGATGCGAAATTTTATTTTCTTTCATTTAAAAGAAAGAAACTGCAAATCGGATTAGCCATTCGGGCTTAAAGTTGATTTGTCCAAAGACACTTTTTTTGCCCCACTGTGCACCGACGCGCTCTCTGTCGGAATTTTTTGTCCCTGGTGAAAGCTGGCCCAAAATGAAATTCTCTATCCCGCAGTGTTGTTTCTTTATTATCAGTGGTTTAAAACAAGAAGAAATAATTACACAGCCAGACAAAAAACATCGATTCTCTGTTCTAAAGGTCAGACTATGTTGAATATAAGCTTTTGGGGTCGCTAAACCCGAAGTCCGAAATACCCCAACTCGTCAGGTTTTCGACATAAACTCAAAAAGTCTTCAAAGACACCCTAAAATAGAAAGTATAGTGCTGGACTAAGTGCCGGACCATGCATATTATATGTTTTTCGGGTCGCTGAAAACGAATCCGGAGTTTATTCTACACCATCACATCACGTTTTCGACATACCCTCAGAAAGTCTTCATAGATACCATAGACACTCTAAAATGAGAAGTAATTTTGATCTGACTGCTGGACCAAAAGATATGTTTTTTGGGTCGCTGAAGCCGAATGCAAAGTCCATTCTACCCCATCACGTCAGATTTTCTACATAAGCTCAAAAAGCCTCCACAGACACACAAAAATGAGATTATGTCGGAAACCTAACAGGATAGTCTAAAATGGACTTCGGATTTGATTTCAGCGACCTCAGAAACATATCACATACATGATCTGACCTCCGAACTAAAAAATCTATATTTTTTTGTGTGGCTCTGTTATCGCTGCAAAAAAAATTTACGTTCACCTACGAACCCTTCTTGATGGGCACTTGCCACCCGCTTCACGAACTGATTTTTTCTGAAGTTATTCTTGAAATTGAATAATAGGATTATCATGATTTTTTTGGTTTCAGGTAACGTGGATTAGAAGGAAGAAGGTCCACGAGTTGTTGACCGTGAGTTTGACTACTTATGCAAGTGACGGACGCTTTCAGGCGATACATTTTCATCACAGCGAAGATTGGACCCTTCAAATAAAATATGTTCAACAAAGGGATGCCGGAATGTACGAGTGCCAAGTATCTACCCATCCACCCACGAGTATATTTCTATTCCTCGAAGTTGTCGGTAAGCATGATTAAGTACTCTGAATACGTCCTATTGTGTTCATTGTTAGGATCGATCTCAACTTCTGCAGTGTTATTTCACTCCAGCTTCGAAAATAGTCCAAGATGCATAGAATCTACTCCACCTAACAAACTCAGTATTACACGAATTGATTGGAATTGATATCGTTTCCGTAGAGCTTGAAAAAGGTAACGAAATCAATTCAATCAATTGTTTCGTTTTCACAAAAGTATCTCGTTGAACTCCTTCGAATCACGCCTTCTATTTTATTTTTTCCTCAAATCCATTATCCACCTTCTTTTCGGGAGACAACTCTTGAAAAGCCTCAATATTTTCATTGCCATTTTCATTTGCTCTGTCTGGAATAGGATGGTTACTTTTGTTATAGGCAAGCCGACTTTTATTCGGAAAGTGCAATTGATTCTAAAAGCGATGAGAACATATTTTAGTGTTTATGGAGCCTCAACACACGATGCTTAAGCCGTTTTCATTGACGATGTAATAGAAAGGTTCAACCTGATTATTATTTTGTTTCTATCTGGAATGTGTTTCTTTTTCACGCATTTTCTCTACGGTTCTCTACGTCTTTCCCCAATCATTTGGAACTTCGCTGTTCACAGCACACATATTCATAAATTTACACAGCCGCACGAACAAATATAAGCCACCAAACCTAAAATTGCAATTGATTCTAAAAGCGATAAGAACAGATTTTAGTGTTAATGGAGCTTTACTACACGATGCTCAAGTGATTTTTTATCGGCGATGTAATAGAAAGGTTCAAACTAATTGTTTTTTTTTAATCCGGAATATGCTTTTTCTCATGCATTTTCTCTACGTTTCTTTATGCCTTTCTCCAATCATTCGGAACTTCGCTGTTCACAGCACACATTCATAAATTCACCCAGCCGCGCGAGTGAATATCCGCCACCGAACTTAAAATTAGAATTGATTCTAAAAGTGATGGGAACAGATTTTAGTGTTAATGGAGCCTCAACACACGATGCTCAAGTCGTTTTTTATCGACGATATATTAGACAGGTTTGAACTGATTATTCTTTTGTTTCTATCCGGAATGTATTCCTTCTTCACGCATTTTCTCTACGCTTAGGTTTTTTTAAAGTGATCTGTCTCAAGATAAATATCTGATCCGCCTATGATCTCCGTGGCGTAAATCCACATTGAACTTCCCAGATCCTTTCCTTTGTTACTCCTATGCCTTTAATATTAGGTACTCTGGTGAATTTTTTGCCCGCAGTACTTGGTAGGTTAGTCGCTCTATAATTATAACAATCGCCTTGACTACCCCTTCCCTTGTAGATTGGGACGGTAATCGCCTTTCTACAATCATTCGGAACTTCGCTGTTCACAGCACACATATTCATAAATTCACACAGCCGCACGAGCAAATATCCGCCACCGAACTTTAAAGTGCAATTGATTCTTAAAGCTATGAGAACAGATTTTAGTGTTAATGGAGCCTTAATACACGATGCTCAAGTCGTTTTTTATTGACGATATAACAGAAAGGTGTCTGTTCACGTGCCATAAAGAATGTAATTAATGTTAGCAGAGATTTCAAGAAACGTAAACTAAACTGACATAAAGAGAAAAGAAGAATCGTATAGACTAAGAAATCGTTTGCTCGAATTTAACACATTCACCAAAGAGTTTGTAAATTGAGTTGTTGAGAGTTAAGTTGATTGTTAAGAGTTGGGAATTCGTATTTTTTCTGGGTAAAATAATGTTTCTAGCTGAAAGCCCAACTATTCTATTTCTGGTTGAAATTTAATAGTTTTTAGTTCAAAATTTCCTAATTTGATTGATAACTGATTTTTATGCTTAGAATGTATTTCTCTATTTCATTTGTCAGTATCTTCACGTTGCGCACAAACCCAACCGTTCATGTCGCCGAGTAATATTATTCTTTCGCCCAAATCACATGTTTCTATTATATAAAATTGTCTATTATATCTCAATTATTCACAACCATTTTCAGATTACATGAGATACCTCAAAAAATAACAAAATTTTATTTCATTTGTAGTATTCTCATTTGACGTGGACACTTCTGTTCTTCTAAATAATTCAAGAAAATAGAAGAATTTAGGAAATTACAGAATAGCAACAGCTTTCCTATTGAAACTGGAGTTTCTCCAAAATCCCACTTTTCAAAATTGCTTTTCTTTCCAGAGATGTTAATATGTACTATATACTCCTTTAGTTTCGTAGCTGGTAAGCTGTCTGCATCCATCTCTTTGGTTAACAATTACTGTTTCTAGCTGAAAGCCCAACTATTCTATTGATGGTTGAAATTTATTCGTTTTAAGTTCAAAATTTCCTAATTTCCTAATTTGTCTTCGAAGATTTAACATTTTGGTTAGACACTTAAGTATTTCTGTTTGGGAATTCATGATTTTGTTGAGTATTCAAGTGGAACTTCTCTTCCTTGGTCAACATCTCATATTGTTGAGTTCCAGAATTCAAATATGTTGTTTAAAAATCGTCTTTTTGGATTAGGAGTTCATCTTTTTGGATTAGAGATTCTTCGTTATACATTCAAAATTGAAAAATCTTTGTGAAAAGTCGTCTGTTTGTCCTAAAAATTGCTTTATTTGGTTGAAAACTCGTCTCGAAATTGATCATTTCCTTAATAAATCACTTGCCGAAAAGTGAATATGTGGAGGGGATAATATTTAAACGTTGAGAATGTTCAAAAAAAGTATTTCGCACACTTTCGATACTTGGCACTGCACCAGCAAACTCTCAGTTGGAAAATAAATCATGCAGTGTGTCCTTTAGAGTCTAGATTTGTTTTATTATTTTAAACTGATTATTCTTTTGTATTTATCCAGAATATTTTTTTTTTCACCCATTTTCTCTACGTTTAGGCTTTTTTTATGTGATCTGTTTCAAGATAAATATCTGATCCGCACATGATCTCCCTGGCCTTAATCCACATTCAACTCTCCAGATCCTTTCCTTTGTTACTCCCATTACCTCATTCATAAGTATTGTGGTGAATATCTGCCACCGAACTTAACGATCAGAAGATACATAATTTTAAACAAAAATCCTTCTATTTTTTGAGAATTCTCA
>WSXT02036896.1:0-13496 GCA_011762715.2 Neuroterus valhalla
CCAATTATTTCCTCGGCATAAGGTGTGAGTCTGCTTACTATTATATTGGATAAGATTTTATAGCACGATGGGACAACATGCCTTTTGGATTTTTCAGCATAGTTCTTCTATCTTTTGGCAACTCTGTGTGACCATGCTGTCTCAATGTGCAAAGTAATCCATTAGTCAATTTTCGAGTTAATCTTCCTTCTAAAACAATATCTCGTGCATCGCTTTGAAAATCAGTACCACTGCCACTATTTTTCTCACTTTCGTAGCTGCTATTCACCAAATCATCATTACTAGAGTTCTCACTAAGAATAGCTTCGCCATCAACATTGTCGAATATTTTATCTTCTGATATATTAAAATTAGGATGCTGTGCAATATAAAAATTGTGAATCAGATCTTCTGTAATCAAATCTTGATTTATTATTGGTTCTGGAGACCTAATATCAATACTCTTTGTACAGTCCACCGTCTATAAAACGCTTTCGAATGAGCTGCAGCTCTGGGAATTACTAGATTCACCAAAAATGTAAGGCGCATTATTCGCATTATTACCTAACTCGTTCCCCTAAAAAGTTTCATCTCCAAATTCCTCAATTTTTTTCACGATCAAGCGCCGTTCATGTATTTTGGACAGACTATTCAACTGCTCCGGCATTATTAACAAATAAATCGAAACTAATAAAATTACACTGAAACCTAAGAAGGAATTCTGTCAGTTTATAATTTTTCTAGAATCTCGGTCATAAATGAGGAAATCTGAGTGAACAATAACAAAATATTCTACTTTTTTTCAAAATACGTATTAATGATATTATTTATTCCTACTGGAAATCGTTCATATGGCTTCAAACGTTTTCCTTAATTTAACCGGAGGCCACTAAAGGCAACAACTGAATGCGTGTTCATTTGGAGGTTCCAGTATGGAAGGAGTACAATGAACTACGAGCTCGATCAAAATTACATACTGTACTCCATAACGATAAGCTTGATAGATGATGGTGGTATGATGAACCTTGCTCGTGTATGCGTAGTATATATTAGATGATTATGTCCATTCGTTGACCTCTTATCTACATATGTTATAAGGAATAAGAAAAGATTACAATGATCTGCCTGCCGAGTTTTGTCTCATATCATGTTCTTCTCTTCACGCTTGTTATTCGCTGGGTGCAAGGTTTTTTTGAATATACTGAAAGCCTAAAAGAATGGAAAAAAGGATTGGAAGGAAGTAATGTCTACCATACCTGTTGAGTGTAAGTTATTCTACAAGATCTACATTAAGGGTCAGAATAATTTTTTCACAACTCGCTTTGACTGTTTTCTGTTTTTTTAGTTTTTAAATGTTTCAAGTTTCAGAATGAACGAAAAATTACATATTTTTCTTCCACCGAGAAAAGAACAAATTCACAGTGGTTCAACTATTCAAATAAGTTTATATGAAACAAGTATCTCGTAAATTACACGAATGCTGTTGCTTTGCACAGCTTTCCAAATACCTCAGCACTATCTACAGATAAAAGTGCAGTAGAAAAAAAATGTTGGAGGTAAAAGATGCAAAGCTAGACAGACCACATGATTGCAGAAGGCCAATACATTTACTATGATTGAGATTATTCATCATAATCCTTCATGTGAGCTAAAGAAATTTCATAGTGGAAAACAAGAAGAGATTTGAAATACCCACCTGACCCTTCTTTCACCTGAAGCGGATTTTTAGCAGCAGTGGCATAAAATCTTCAATCTACTAAAAAGAGTATAATTTAAAGAGACGCTATGACCCCGGGATGTCTAGCGATTCCTAGCAACGAAATTCGGAATCCTATCTACATTTATCTGGTCGAAGAATCGAATTTATTCAAGTCACAATTCTTTACACATTAAATAATAAAATACAAATTTTAGAGTAGTTAGATCAATAGCTAGTTTATAAGTTTCTGTTTAGTGAATTGATTAGAGCTTTAAAAGGAAGGAGCAAATAGCGGGAAATCTCAAACCTAGCAATAATAGTGAATTCTAAGAAAAAAGGGGACAAATAATCCGTACTTCGAAAAATATGACTATTTACCGTCTCTTATTTCTTACTTCCACTATTTCTATTACTTAATATTTACAATTTTTCATTACGATTTTTGATGAAATAATTAGAACAATAATATAAGAAGTGCCTTAAGATATCTTAATATACTTGTAGTCTATCATGGACAAAAGATAAATTATATGTTATTTGAGAAAACTCTTCAAACTATCTTCGAATTTTATTGAAGTAAATGCAAAGAATAGAAAAATCATTACCATCAGAGGAGATTCCCAGATTCTTAAGGCCATGTTAAACATGGGTCACGTGACCCAAATTATCGATTTTTTTTGCAACAACTCACGTCCGCACCGAAATAGATATAGAGTTGCTTTTTTAGGGAAAGCCTTAGAAATCAATAAACTGCGTTTGTATGCAACATTTGGTTCGAAATTTTCAACTCGATATCTTCTTCGGTGTAGACGTGAGCTGTTGCAAAAAAAAGATGTCGGTAAGGTAGGAATCGGGCAAGTTTAACATGGCCTTAAGGTTTGAAAAATTCAAGGATTCTGATTTCGGACTGATAATTGGAAACTCTAATGTTTGTAAATGATGCAGAACCTTGCATAACAAACCACTTTCTTCCTTAAAAAATATATACGTTATAACTAAACGACTCAAAATTTATTTTTATTCACCTACATCTTCATTAGTCAGTTGGATCTGTTTCTCTTTTCGATATGATTATAACATATTTAGCAGGAAATTTTCCCTTTTTCCTTATTCGTTACACGTATCTGGAAAATTGATTATTGAACTGAATTCAAGAATAATTCATTATTGAATATTCCGAATGAGGAGCCTGTTAAGAATGATTGCAGTGAAAAGTATTCGAAAATATCTACAAGTTTCCTACTACATTTCAAAAATATCATGGTTTTGTTGAGCGTGCTAATGTGTTCAATAATATTTGTGTTTTCCATTTCTTTCAGGTAAAGTTCGTGAGCTATTCATTACATTAAGTTGTTTTAAACTGCAAGCTCTAATAACATTGTGAAATGGGACATAAAATCTAGAAATTTAACTTCAGAAGAACTTTATCACAATCTTGTGATATAATAATATTACCTAATTGGGAGCTCGTATACTGTAGTAGAATGTAACGTATAATATCTAAATGCAACTTACCAGAAACGAAAAATTTTATCAAAAGCGTGGGATGTCATAATTACGACTTCAGACTCGATCTTATTCAGTGCAAAGCAACTTATCTTATTAGAACGAATTATCTAAAAATGACACAAAAACATTAGAAATTCAGTTTTGTATCACACACGTCTGCGCACTTTATCGCCATCTTTCCATTTTGGATGAAATTACTGTGCATGAGTGATCCCAACTTGGGAATGTATGAGCCGGGCGAGCGCAATAGCCTAAAGGGTATTGTAGAATTATTATAATTATCTATTTTATTTTCAGTAATATTTCATTTTGCCCGCTTTGAATCACGCTAAAAACGGCGGCCAATGAAGACCGCTGCACTGCTCCGCCCTGCTGTTCCACCAGCCTCCTACTTCCTCCAAAACAACTTTCCCCGAACGTCTTTAACATCCTTTTTCTCCTCATCTGAAACCTGCATTGTTTCCTCTACATCAATTTTCTTATATCCTGTCGTCTTTTTTTGCCACAGATCTCGATCACCGTAAACTCCCTCTACCCTCATACTGCTTTCACTTCGCATCACCTTGAACTTATATTGCCAGCCCTCTAGTTCTGCAACTGCTACTTGCCATCCCTTCCTTTTTCACTCAAGCCTTACTTTCAGCACCTTGCCTTGATACTCCCCTGTGCTTCGTAGCAGCGCTTCCGCTTCCTTCCATTCTTCCTGGATCTCTAACCTTTTCGGTTCCCTCATCCAAAGACTACTACTACCGCGTTAAACGACCACATCATTCGACAGATATCTCTGTACTCCGCTCGCACCTTTCTGCAATGTCCTTCCATTTCATATTTACCTTATCCCTTTTATCTTACCCTAGCAAGACCTTGAATACACCCTTATTCCTTTCGAACACTTCTATGAACCTTCTTGCTCTCCTAAACAGCTCAATCATTCCCGTCACAATTTACCTTCCTTCTTGTCAACTTTACCTTACTTTTCCTATTACATTGAACTTTACCTCTCTTGAAGGTTGAAAACTACTTTTTCTAACCTAAACTCACTTTTCGCATCCTTGCCTACCACCTAAGCCTCGATTACTCACCCTTTACTTACATCTTCAACTCAAATCCCGAAAACCACAACGGAACAAGAAGTTTTAATCGTGGATTATCTATACAGATTCCTTCAGAAAATAAAAACTCTTATTACCTGCAAGCTCTTTTCCTTAATCATTTACCTTTTTCATTGAGAAAAGAAAGGATTTACACTTAGAGGACCAGAAAGAGCACTGTGGTCCATGTTTTTCAGGATCCGTAAAACGATGTAGAAGGTATTGAATAATGTTTAAATTCTCGTATTTCAGATTCTTTGAAAGGGAAGCAGTTTACGGGTTCAAGTGGTAGGACAGATTCAAGGAAATTCGGAACTTGCGTGACTCAACTTCTTGTGAGGAACGAGAAATCTCCCCTGTGACTGATCACTGAATTAATAAGGGTAATATCTCTACCCTTTTTATCGTCCCGAGGAGGTAGTAGTGCGTGGTCCCTATGACTTATTTGCTATTCCTTATCTACTATTTACACAATTTACATTTATCGTATATCAACTTCCTCTCCTCCTTCAACATCTACCTCCATTCGTCCTCCTTCCTTCTCTTCCTCTTCATCAGACCCAGCACCCCATTTACCCATGCAATTGCCCTTTTCTCCCCTCTTTCATGCAGTACTACCTCCATGCCTAATCCCTTCCTTTCCACCTCCTTGCATTCGTCCACCCAGTGTTCCACCTTAGCGAACTCCTTCCCACAGAATTCACACATTCTCATCCCCTAAGGAAGTCAAAACCTATTAAAGTCCTTCGTGCTTCCACATCTCAACCTTGCTATTATCTCCTGACTTCCTTTCTCTCCTTTTTCACGCAACTATCGTGCTCTGTTTATTGGCATAATCCGACCATATTGCCCATTATACCTTGACCCTATTATTTTCTCATTCTTTTTCTTCCCTGTTAAATTCCACAAAAGCAACTGTATCACTCCTCCTTCCTATTTATCCCAACCCACCTTTTTCTCCTCTACATTTATTTTCTGATATTCTACCTCTCTCATTCTGCCTTTACTCCTCTCCTTTCTAGCTCTGTCGTTTAGAATTCTTTGAATTTCTCCTTCTGCTCACGTCAGATCGTGATCGATGTATACCTTCTTATCTTCAATTCTGCTTTTAGTTCGCATCACCACCAACTCATCTTGACAATTCTCTAGCTCCACCACCGCTACTTCATTCCCCTTTGTTTCCTCTAGCCTCGCTTTAGCCACCTTGCCCTGGAACTCCCCTATGCCTTGTAGCAGAGCTTCCACTCCCTTCCGTTCTTATCCGCTCCTCAACTTTAGCCCTCCTATCATGATGTTATTTCTTCTACTCTTCTCCTTCCTTCTCTCTATTTTTAACTCCATTGCCCTTATTCTTCCTCTTGTCACCACCTCCTGCTTCTCGTCACCACGCCCTCCCACTTTCTCTTTTATCATGCTCTCTACCTTGTCCCAGAGACATTTCTGCTCTCCTTTCCATACATGTCCTAATATCCTCTTCTATCTGTTTATCTCATCTTTTTCCTTCTCTATCAACGCGGCTACTGTCTCTAAACCAGAGCACCCTGATTTCCGGAATCAGCAACCCCATCGTCTCCTTCTCAAGTTACCTTTCCATTTTTTTTTGGTAACCTACGGTTTCCAACGCTTTTTTTGCATGGGTTATCTCTTCCCTTCCCTTCACGTAACTTCCGCTCCTTCAATCAAGCCTTTTCCCCTTCCTTCGCGCACCGCTAGATACCGAGCTAACTGGCGAGTATACTGCTTCTTCTCTTCTGACTCACTCCCAGCGCTCATGTTGTCATTCTCAGCCTAGGTGTCTGCTTACTCTTCCACCGATAATACCGATATGGAACACCTTATGGATAGGAATTGTATGTTTTACATTATTCAAAAGAAAGAAGAGTTACACAATCTAATTTCTTCGAGCTTATTGTATACCTGATATCTACTAAAGCGAAAATAGTTATTACCAAGTGAATGTTAGTCATATTAATAAAATTAAATAAAAAAGAAGATAAGCACTTATGGCCGTATTTATGAAACAGTTCAAACCAACATGTATGGATGTTCCATCAGGTATGTCCCAAAATAAGAAACACAAATTCAACTGAAACATTCAGGGTAAAAATTGTTCTTTCAGTTATTAATTTATTTATTCATAGTATCAAAAATTGTTTTATATTATTAGTAAGTAATAATACAGTCAGACTCAAAAATTATACGAATTAACAAGCAATAAATAAATATTCTCTTACAAAATAAGTATGACAAGAACAGTTTCAAACCTTTGGATTAATATTTGAGGCATAAAAACAAGATTTACTCAAAATTAAATTTACAATCTATTTTTTCTCTTATTTGATCCTTTGTTGTATTGCTTTCATTTAATCTCGAAATTTTTTCTGTTCATCAACAAACAGTTATTTCTCTTCCAGTAATTGGTTTATTTTCGTTTTTATTTCAATAAATACCAATTAATTATGGAATATTGTTTTCTAATTTGTTTGCAAACCTGTTAAATTATCAGCGACCAAGACATTCAAATCAAATATTAATTCATTACCAACGATATCTTTTAAAACATCAGCTTTTAGTGACTCTTTGATTTATTTATATTTATTATATATTATTTGAACAATTACCGTTAAGATTCATGTGATCGTTTGTTTTTGCATTTGAAGCAGAGGCTTCATTATTAATCAAATCATTTTTGGACTGTTCTTGTCTTTTTCTATTAATATCCAAATTCACCAACTTCACTTCTTTGATAGTTGGTTTATCTTCTTCATGGAAACCTGTACCAAATTATAAAAATTAGAATCAAAAATCATCAAAATAAGGATATCGATAGGAACATCTATAAAAGAAGAAACCAGGAAAAAAATTTGGAAAACGGGTGACTGAAAATTAAGTAATTCAACAAAATAATTATCTATAAAAATAGTAAATGTATATCCTAAAAATTTTAATCATAATAAGCTGTTACTAATTTTTTTACTAGGTTTTCCACTGATATCAAGCCAGTGTTGGTACAATACTCTCATTATTTGTTGATCTCCAGGCCATGTCTGATTGAACCAAGCTCTCTTGAATTCCTCCAAAATATCCTTTGATAAATTGTTTTTGAAGGTTAATAAATGTTTTTGTTTATCTTTACTTAATTTCTCTTACGTTTTTCCTTCAGCAACTGTTGTTTTAGATTTGTTCATTTCATTACATATATCATAGTCAACGACAGAAGGATCAAAAGGATATAAGCCTGCAGCTTTGCATCCATTGATAAGAGCATTTTTTTCTTCTTTCATATTATCCAAAGCAAATCGTAAAACTAGTGAAAATCTTCTTTTTTGACTCGGGTAACATTTTTATATTATTGATTTAATTCATTGAACACAATATTTATTATGCATCTTACAAATTTTTTAGGTTTATTTTTTAATTTATATGAAATTTCAAATGTATGTACTTAACCAAATTGAAATTTATGGAAACTTACATTGTATTAGCCTTCATGCTACTTTTTTATATATATTCAACAATTATTGACAAGAAATTAAATCATTATTAGTCTCACTTGTTGCTGTTCCATAAATATGGACTATTGAAAAATTTGTGTACCTATTATGAAACACCTTAATAAGAAATAAATACTTGATTAAACTACTTGAAATTCGTTATCAGTAGGTGAATAAAAAGTTAAGCTTTTGATTACCATGTCTCAAGTATCTTTCAATTATATGTATATAGCTCAAAAACTTAGAACAATAGCAATAACACACATAACTGTTTTACTCCAAAAGACCATTTTTTTCGTAGTGGCTATTACCCCAGAAAAAGCTGGCGAAATAGAATTCTTGCCTTATTTTGCACATTGTTTTGGGCAAAATAGCATGCTTGCCTTATTTCGCCCGATCAAGCTGGCGAAATAAGAAAAGTAGCTTATTTCGCCCAATGGAATATGTGAGGAGAGGGAGACGGGCAAAATATTATTAATAAAATTATATAATTATTCATAATCATAATTATACTAGAAACGTTATCATCGCACAAGCAAAACATGAGACGCAAGTGAAACAAATATTACCTCAAAAAGTCAGAGAAGGCTCAAAGGCCAAGACAGTTTATTCTTGGAATATTTCCAAATAAAAAAGTTTGAAAATAATTTTACTTTGATAAAAAATTGTCTTGAAATATAATACTGCATCAGAAATTCTTCAAAACTTTATTGAGTCAGCAAATGGCGTCAGCTTGTGTCGGTCGCGTTCTCCGCTGCTCCCAGTATTTTTAGATTTTTTTTTGTTATAAAGGATGCATCGTGGTGTCGAGGACGGTGTGGAAGGTGCATAAGGGTTACTCGCATCAGTTAAACCCAGACTTTTTCGAATACCGGCTTTCACTTATATGCAATTTGCTGTAAGAACGAGTACGGATGGTAACATAACCTCACTTTTCAGACATGCCGCGCTGCATCAATTGAAGTGTTCCAAAAGTACAAAGTAATCGTGCGGTTCATCAATAAATAATTCAATATAAGAATTAAAGAACTATCGTTTAATTTCCTCCTAGTGTGTGGTACTTGTTTGGTGAAGTAACAAATCCACTGTGATTCTGTTTGGTGGGAGGTGCCTGTGTATGTGTGTAAGTGCCGTGCGTCTTGTTCCTTCCATACACACTTTTGCGTGCTACAGCTGATCGTTCACACTATGGCAACAAGCACTGGTCCTAATAGCAGTCAGCTGATCCCACCGATCCTATGCAGTCGTGGACATTGTCGTAAGCCTGTACTCAATGACGAAGTAAAGTGTGCTGGCTGTGGGTCTAGTTATCACAAAGAATGCGCTGACAAATTGAAAAGGCTCCCCGATAGTAAAATAGCAAGATGCTGTGGATCCAGATCAAATTCGCCTGACGAGAGAAATAGAGTCAGTGCACAAAATAATTCGCAAGAAAACTCCGATGACGAGCATAGCAATTCAGAGGTTCCAAATCCAAAGCAATCACTAAGTGTCGAATTGTCGTCCTTCTTGTCACTTTTTAGGGAAGATCTTATGAAATCAATGGCCTCTGAAATAAAGGATATAAAAGACTCTTTTAATGAAGTGAGGGATGAAGTTTCTTCAATAAAAGAAGACGTAAAGAAAATTGGAATTAATGTCAACACTCTCACCTCCAGACTTGATTTGGTAGAAGAAAAGGTTCTTAGGATCGAAGGAGAATACACAAGCAAAGACGCAATTGAGGAAAATATAGCAGGTGCGTTGAAGCGTTTAGATGACCTTGAAGTAAAAGCTCTTGAAATCGAACAACAAAATTGCCACCCCTCTTTGTCAATTTCCGAGGTCTTAGTAGAATGTTCTGAGAGAGAAAAGAGGAAGAATAATGTCATTATTTTTAATTTCAAAGAAAGTCTTGGTGTCAACAATATTCCTGATGATAGACTTGATCTCAATTGTATCACTGAGTACTTAAATTTTATTTCGGCGAATATACCTTCTGAGAGCATAATTAAAATGTATCGACTTGGCAAGTTTTCACAGGCACTCCTACAACCCCGTCCCATCAAAATGATCCTTCAATCCAGAGAAGCAATCGAGAGTGTGTTCAGGGCCATCACAGACAAAAAATCAGCCATTCAGAACAGCGAGAAATACAAGCTTATCCGTATTGCACACCAAAATGCAACAAATGGAATATCACAGAGTCAAAATGGAACTGTCTCAGCGAATGCAACATGGAGAAAGCGGATTGAGGATCATCCATCGAAACGCAACCCCTGTGATCGTCAGCTCTACAAGGACGCAGCAAACTTCAAGCACACAGCCATCGACGCAGGCATGACCATCAGAAACACTTTAAGATTAAATAAGTATCCGTTTAAGATTTTTTATCAAAATACTAGAGGTATAAACGCGAAATTAAAACTTACATCATCTTTTCCTGACATTTGTACTTATGATTGTATAGCATTATCCGAGACCTGGTTAAAACCAAATGTATTGTCAGGCGAGATTTTTCATTCAATGCCCATTATTATTTTCAGAGATGATAGGATCGATAGAAGAGGTGGTGGGGTTCTGATTGGTCTGCATGATCACTTCAAAGTCACTCAGATCGATTTATCCAGTATACATGAATTGAACCTGCACCTAAATATAGTAGGAATATCTATCAAATCATTTAATTTCGAATTGAATCTTTTTGTGTTGTATTTACCGCCTGATCTAACAAATCAAGACACCAAGACTATTTACAACACATTACAAGACATTAATTTATTGCATAATTCACAGCTTATCCTGATGGGAGATTTTAACATTCCGAATTATTTTGAATATCAAAAGGGTTGTAATTTTGATAGCAGGGCCGAGGTATTTGACGAATGTCTTGCCACGATCGATCTGACCCAATATAACACTATACTCAATCACAGAGGTAGATATCTAGATCTCGTATTTTCGAATATTATGTGCGAAGTTGACCATGCACCAATTCCATTAGTCCCTGAGGATAACTACCATCCATCTCTCTCCATAACTCTGCAATTAAGCACAAACAATCATCCACAAGTATAACCTTGTCTGATTCGGGGGAGTCGCAATTACAAGAGAGGTGACTTGGCTGGGTTGTATATGCACTTACTAAACACAGACTGGACTGAGATTTTCGAAATTTCATCGTCAGATGAGGCATGTGACTTTTTTTGCAACAAACTTAATCGAATCCTCGATTCATTTGTCCCGACTTTCAATAATCCGCGTGTGGGTAAAAAATCTTATCCACCATGGTTCTCAAAATCTACAATAAGTAATATAGTACTTAAAAACAAATTTTTGCGGAATTATCGATATAATAAATCTAACGTCACTAAAGATCAAATAAAAAATCTTGTACAGGTAATAAAAATTGAGACCAAAGCTGACTATAAAAATCATATTGAGAACACAGAGGCTAAAATAATAAACGAACCCTGCTCATTTTGGGGATACGTGAATAAATCTAAGGGTAATAAATTTTTTCCGGAAGAAATAAATTATAATGGAAACTTGCTCAACAACCCGGAACAGATAATAAATGCGTTTGCGCAATACTTCTAAGGTGTATACAATGTCAACTTATTACCAGATTCAGCTGTGCCAGAACGAGTTGCACTTACAAAATGACTGCGTTGTAAAGGCAGCGTCTAAGCTCAAACCAAGAATGACATCTGGTCTCGACCAAATACCTAGCTTCCTTGTGAGGGACTGTGCAAAAGTTCTGGCCAAGCCTTTATAAGCTATTTTTAATCTAGCTTTAATTACAGGAATATTTCCTCTACGGTGGAAACCAGCGAAGGTCCTACCAGTTCACAAATCAGGCAATAAATCAGATGTGTCTAACTACCGACCCATTTATGTTCTGTGTAGTTTTGCAAAGGTCTTTGAGATGGCTATCAAGGATGATGTGCAGAGATTCATAGCTCCGGGAATCTCTGAATTTCAGCATGGGTTCATGCCAAGGCGATCCTGTGTAACCAACTTAACTTGCTTTACTCAATACATAAACTCCTCGTTGCAAAAGGGTCTCAAGTAGACGTCATCTTTACAGACTTATCGAAGGCCTTTGACAGGATTGACCATAATATAACTAGAAGAAAGTTGTTATCTACAAACATGCCAAACAATCTCGTCTTACTTTTATTAAACTATCTGATAGACAGGAAACACAGAGTACAATTTAGAAGCGTGGCCTCGAAACCCTACACCCAAACTTCTGGTGTTCCCCAAGGATCTACCCTGGGATCTCCTCTTTTTATAGTATACGTGAATGATGTTGTTAACAATGTAAGTTCGTTCACATTAATATTTGCAGATGATATAAAGATATTCAGAGTAATCAACCAGGTTGAAGATGCGCAGGAACTATAGAAAGATCTAGATTCCATTGTTCTTTGGTGTGAAGCGAATATGCTTTGTATAAATCCTGCAAAATGTAAAGTAATGTCCTTCTGTAGACGCCAATCTACCATTATTTTCGAATATAAAATTCGATGCGAAGTCCTAGAGAGAGTGAACAAAATCCATGATCTTGGAGTAATATTGGACTCACATTTTTATTTTATTGATCATGTGAGATACATTGCTGCTGCTGCCACTCGAGCGTTGGGTTTCGTAATCAGGACTAGCAAAGACTTCGTAAATGAGAAAACGATTACTACTCTATTCAATTCATTTGTGCGTTCGAGACTTGAAAATGCATCCCAGGTTTGGAATCCTATGTTTTGGAAATATGGGAATGAGTTGGACTCTATTCAAAAAAGGTTTCTAAAATATCTGTCTCTAAAAAAAGAGAGAGTGTACCCTAATCGCGGGTCGGATTACCTTGCTTTATATAAGGAGTTTAAATGTCTCACTCTCGAGGAAAGGCGGATTTTCGCATGCTGCCTCTATTTATTCAAACTATTAAGAAATGACATTGACTGTAACTTTCTAACGAGTAGCCTCCAATTCATGACCCCAAGACTGTCTGCGAGATACGTTGTTCCATTCTATCTGCCACTTTCGGACACAGCGATTGGATTCAATTCACCTGTATTTGTAATGTGCAACTACATTAATTTAATGCACACGAGTGCAAGTCGTAATGCAAATATTGACATCTTCACCATTAGCGAAAATATGTTCATAGAGAACCTAAATTGTTTTATCTTAGCCAGACGATCTTAGCCACCATAATGTCACAAAGAATTTCATCGAACAATCAATTCAATTAAATACATATTGTAATATTGTAAGGATCTAAGGAAGTCACAGAAATTTATTCTAAATATTTGTGGTCGACAGGATGAACTAGTTACTTTAAGCGTGCGCAATTCTTCAAATAGATATTATCAAATATTACTGGAAGAAGAGCTAAAATTAGGCTGCTACTGTAAAAATAGATAAATCTTGTATCAATATCTTCGTTGCCCAAAAATGGTTTTACCAAACGCATATATTAAAAAAAAAAAGAAAAAAAAAAAAAAAACGTTTACAATATTCAAGGAATCGAAATCAAACATTAAATCCCATTCACTTTTGTTCTATTTGAGAGCATAGACTTGCGAAAAAAAATTATGCTTTTATGATTTCAATTATTTTTACATTCTCATCAGAGAAGGTATTAGATTTGTCTGAAATTTGACCTCCCCCCCCCGTTTTTGTCAAATGTCCACGTTTTGAGACCCCCTGAACCCGAAAAACAGGTTTTTACGAATGTGTCTG
>WSXT02036907.1:0-13496 GCA_011762715.2 Neuroterus valhalla
GCGAAGTATTCATTAATTTAGTTGTCTTACGCACAGACCATTTTGTTCCCAAAACTGTTAATATTTTAATTTTCTCTCGCTGGCTTTTATTTGGGTCATGACACTTTGCTTTCAATGCTGAAATAAACTAAGGACTATGTTCATACTCATCCTATAATGATTAGCCATAACAAAAATATTTTAATGTTAAAAACCATAACGCGATTTTGAGAAAATTTGACCAACTAGTAGAGCATGTACTCACTTGTTTCTCTAGGGCACCGATTCCCGATTTTTTTTCTACATGGTGCACATAAAACATCGGTCGATTTTAAAAATTGCAATTTCTCTGAGATCAATTTTGACGGGTGGCGTAAATTGGTCGTTTGACTTTTTGAAGAGTGCGTTTTTTCATTAAAAGGATTAGAGCACTGGGTTCTGAATTTCAAAAACGACATTTTTAAGAACGAAATGAAATACTGCGTGACTACAACTGAACTGCTAATTGTTAGAAAGCAACATTTCAAGGAAAATGGCAAATATTTAACACATCGTACTTTGATTTGGTTATGATGTCAACAGACAAGATCTCCCCCTTCGCTTGACATATTCTTAGAACAAGCTCGTTTTCCAAAACATGTCTTTAAACCCTCATCGAATTTTAGATAACGATAATCCTAGGTTCTTTTGAAATTCGTCATCGAAACGAAGCGTTTGGAAGTGCCAAAGCGTAATTTACGACTTGAGTTGGAAATGGAATAATAAAAAATGTACGTAAGTCAACGTACTCGACTTCGCATCCTCGTAGTAGACTGGGTGAGGCGATGCAGCAGCTCACGCTCGAAGTAACGCATTCCTAAATTATTTGTGATATCTCAAAAACCTATTGACGGTCCACTCTAAACTTTTCGTGAGATATTCTCTAAAGTATATTGCAAAATTATATAGGAAAAAATTTCATTTCGAAGATTCCTTCTTTTTGTAAATGCAATTTGTTTAACTTTTTTGCATATTTCCCGGTTAAATGAATAATGAATTTTTTTCGCAAATTACAAAGTCAAAGTATGAACAATTATGAACTTATTCTAGAAGATTCAGATTATAATGAATCATTGATTGATAGTTTTGAGAATTTCAAGAAAGTGATCTTTATTAGATTCTGAAAGTTTGAATAGTGATAACTTGTAGATTTCACTTATCATATTGAAAAGAAAAAATACGTGTCTTCTTCTTTTGTTTTAAAAACGAGGAAAATATAACTTTCGTTTGTGCTGCAGAATAAAATAAATTTCGAAGAATCATGCACCAACTACATTAGGAAAAGGCCACAGTTGAACATTTTCATTTTTTATGAGTTTGTTACGTGTGAGTGGTTGGTCCCGAGTAAGCACGTCGGCATCAATCCTTGTAGGATGTTTAACGAGAGAATTTTCGAACCACGGGCTCGTAATGTCAAATTCAATGTCAATTTTCATCATGATTAAGATTTGATTATTGAGCTCCAGAATGAACATTTGTAATGATGAAGGGTTCTTTTAGTATCGAGATCGCGAGAAACGTTGTTTATCGTCCGGTAGAAAATTCGCATTCTGTTTAGCACCACGCCAAGGGATAAAACTTAGCTTTTCGTTTCCTTGATTATGTTTGACGATCAAATAAGGGACAGTTTTCTGTCAGTGCAACACCAAATGTAACTTTCCCCACACAGTCATGTCCATTTTCTTCTCCCTTGACATTTTGTAGTTTAGAACTTATTAACTTCCTCCTGAACATCCTCTGCTAAAGTTCAAGTGACCAAGTTCATTAACTTTATTCGCGTATCAAAAACGGACCTTACTGTCAGAAATTTTCCTTCTTTTTGCACGGGAATTAACACTTGATGATATACCAACATTTCTTGACCTTTAGACACAGATATCATCGTTCATTGGCTCCTGGACTTGATAATATTTTAGGAATGAAGAGCTAAGCATAATCCGTATTCGTGAAATCAAAAAGACATGAGATGTTCGTGAAGTTCATAATTGCATACCAAATGATGCACAAATTCCACAAACCTGAAGAAGCATTTTGACATTCAAGTTCCGAATCGACAGCTGGCAATGACTTCAAAGTCGATCGAGAATAAACTCCTCCATTCTTGTTCACAGGTCGACTGTTCGGCTCATCTTAAATCAGAATTTGCTTTTTTATGTAAGGATAAATAACTTGGTCTGGAAGTTTAACGTAGCAACAATTAAACTGTGGGATTCAATTACATTATTAGTGTTGAATTTTAGAACTGCACTTAATTTTTACAGCTAGCTTCCGCTATGGATCCGACACCTCAGGATTTCGCACATTTACGAAAAGAGTCTCTTGATCAAATTGATGAGATCAGCAGCACATTAGGTGCTGATATTCATGTAAGTTGGCAGAAATTATTTCTATTTCTTCGGAATCACTCTCGTAGAGAAACGTGGAAAACTTCTATAGGGATTTCTTTCTTTTTCCTTTATAGGCTGCACTGAAGGCCGCAAAGGGAGAAGGGAAATTTTATGACTTCAACGAGATAATAAACTGTCGTAAGCCTTATAACAAATTTAACGCTGATTGTGTTCAAGGATTTCGCGATTGCCAAGAATGCCATGACCGAGCCCTTGCTAAGGAAGATTTCATGGTAAGTAGGAATGCTGGTTAACAGTTTATTAAAGAAAACAATATTCGTCCTTCTCTAAACGAATTTCATTCTATTGCCAGAGTTTGTTTGGAATACTGCAATGAAAACAAATCTAAAAATAAACAGCTGATTATAAAAGTCAGATTTTTTACGAAAATTTGAATTCAAACCGTATGAAGATTACTTGCAACCAAATTTCCTAATGAGAGTTCCATGATTTGATTACAAGAAGGAAAAATTCCCGATATCTTTATCATAGTCCGGGAGCCAGTGACACATTTTGGTTCATCATCTAAAAGTTTATGAAACTTTGAAAAACGCTTTAGACGGGGATGTAATGAAGCCTAATAACCTTTATTAGTCAAAGCAATGATAAAAACATTTTCCGTTGACTTGAAAACTCGAAAAAATAAAGAATAGATTTCGTCATATCAAAGTGTAGGGAATTTTTTAGACGTTAGTTTCCATAATATAATATGAAAAAAAAATTCTTCAGCTGGTTGTACGAGTATGCAAAGGTTTACCGCTACTCCAGAAAAGTCGGAAAAATAGAGAAAAAGATTTTTTGATGTGAAAGTTTAGAAACTTTTTCAGATGTAAGTTTTTATGATTTAATATAGAAAAAAATCCTTCAGCTGGTCGTACGACTATGCAAAGGTCTTCCGCTACTCATACAAGGTGCAATCGCCGGTTTCCCCCGAGGTGCATATACTATTTTATCTGCAAGTAGAGTGAAACGAGCAAAACTCGCCGAGATGATGTGAGAAATAAGTGATGCCATGTTGTACAAAGAGAGTGAGACATTCTCCTTCCTTTTATAACATGGCAGCGACGCCGCGCGTAAAATAAAATAGATGGCGACACATATGCTTCTGTGTCTCCCTCTCCCTCTCGCTGTGAAAGAAGGAGAAAAAGAGGAGCATATTCATAAAACAGGAGCAAAAACAGCCGTTTTCCCTCCTGAAAACAAGAGCATAATCATCGAGTTTCCCTCTACTAGCAGATAAAGTATTGTTTACAGGTAATGGACATATTTTAAAGAATTTGTGTTGACGGTGAGAGCTTATTGTGAGCGTAGAACCCCAGGTGGTGCGCAAGTGTTGAAGAGATGAGATAGGGGAAGGAAGAGTGTTTAACATTCTATGAGGGAGGCAAGGTTGAGTTTTATAGGAAACGTGAGGTTAAGTTGACGTTTTTTCTTTTAAAATATTTCTGTTATGATTGGTATGACTACCGAGAAACACTACGTGATAGTTTGATGTACATATTTAAAGGATTATGACTGTCGTAATTGTTACAAAAAAAAAATCATCTTTCCTCCTTAACAACAAACAGCGATTTTTCCGTTTAATGTAATGAAAAAACAGTCACTTCAAAAAAACTTTTATCCTGTTTTCCTAGGATGGGAATGAGCAAGCTGATTTTGTTTTCATAAGACAAACGAGTACTCATTATTCACAGCTATTTTTGACCAAACTAATAGGAAAAAATCATTTCGCCCTGAAATATTTGTAGCATAACACTTCTTTGTTATTCAAAATTGGCGATTTTTATCGTTTTCCAGCCACTGCCTTACTTGCATTTTACCATCAAACACTATTAATTTCTAAACAGGAAATACCTTTTCTTGCGAATAATTCATTTTTTTCTGCGCAAATATTTCAAACCATTTAGGCACATTAGAAGAAATGATTCAAAGATTTTTGAACACATATGTTGAATATGTTGAACACATGCATTTTCGTGAACATAACTAGATATTGTGAAAAAGACTATTCCGGCAGCATATGAATATTTTGACGCCATGCTTGTCACCAGAGTTTAACCCTCAATAGAATGAATATACTGTCTAGATTTTCTGATGTGGGATTAACATCTTGCTTAAATTAGACGTGATACAACTCCGTTGAGAAAACCTGCCAACTTTCGTTAGAATGACGATTCTAGAAAAATGTTGTAGTCGCTCCAATTTTGAGTAGAATAATTCTACATCAGTTGATCTAACCAAACGGGAAGATTGCTGTAAACCAACTGAATCAGTTATCGTAACCAAGTTTTTCGATTGCAATAATTAAACATTTCGGTTGCAGTGATCAAACCTGGTACAACCAAACGAGTTTGGTCACAGCAAACCCCAAGTTGAGTCAGTCCATTGGCAACCCAACAGTTCGGTTGGGATAACCTGATCTCTGGTTACGGCAATACACCCTTCATTGCGTGTGATCAGTGGGCGCAAACTGCGGAGGCGGAGTTTGTCAATGGTATGCTAGCGAAAAGTGAGGAAATCAGTAATTCAGTACGCTGAGGTGTACATACAGCAAACAGTGTACTCAAGGAAGATTTTCTGCCAATGCGCCTAAGTTGACGTTAGACGGAAATCACATAGGATTAGTTCAAATAGCAGTCCAAGGCCCAAAAGTTGAACTGGTTGCGCGATTCCAGTGTACTTGCAGGTAACGAAAAAATTGTATAAACTACAATAAATGTAATAGTGAACACTTCAGAAATATAAAATCAAATTCTGAATTTTGTAACAGTTGAAACCCAATTATCAACATTAATACTAGAATCTTTAACTATAACTCATTTAATACAAATTGAAAAGAACACTTTCTAACAAACCCTCAATTTTCATGCAGCAATGAACAATTTCCAACAGACAAGTTAAATGTCTGCTAGAGCGTCGAATTCTGGAACGACAACAAACAAATAAGACCTCCACAATAGGAAAATAGATTCCAAGTAGTTGATTTGATTTTCAAGCAGAATATATTTTCAGTCAAGAGTAAAAGAACGATTATCACAAAACTGTTGTAATGGTCCAAATTTATCAAATGCTTAATCTGGCTAAATTCAACTTCAGCACCACACTTTGAACATTTCTAATCCTACATAATATCATTTTCTATCTTCTACTAAATTTGCCAGGGCGCCAGGTCTTTCTTGGACCAGTTTTCTACAGCAAAATTCTCTATATTTCTGAACAAAACATGACGATCTTTCTTGGATCAAAACATCAGAACATTCCTAATCAAAACTTACGATCTTTCTTGGATCAGAATGTCAGAACCATTTTCAACTAAACCTATTATCTTTCTTGGATTAAACTATCCCCACAATTCCTCAACAAAACTTACGATCTTTCTTGGATCGAAACATTACTTCAAAGAAATAGTCTAGAAACCTAACCTTACTTTAAGGGACTCATGTTAAAAATGTGATGTACCGGAAATGTCCGACTAGCTCATCGTCTCGCTTTTCTGGCAGAGGAGGGTGGTTCAGGTACAAGAAAGGTTTCTTATTTATATAAATAGCTACTCCAGCATTTTCAAGTATTTAACAATAACCATTTATTCAAGATTTTTAGAAATGGTGGTCAGTGTGAAAAACTGTCAGCAAATCGGGAAGGGGTCAGAAATCGGCAAAGAAATATTATTTCGGAAAAAGGGGCACATATTTCTCAACTACAAACAATATTACCGTCACAATCAAATAAATCTCCTGCACATTACAAGTTAATCCCCAAGGTCATTTTCCACTTATTAACAGACCCTTAATAGGAAAAACTCCACGACACTTCACAAATTCAATTCGATCAAAAAACTGTCCAAAATCTGCTTCAAAAGCTAAACTTCGTCGTTCATGCAACCCTCATGTACCCTCTTTTAAGAGAAAAAAAACTATGCTCAGAAGGACGGATGAACAAAATTCCTGGATCCTCTATTATGTGGAGAATTCTTAAAGATAATCCTGAAGCTTTTTTTGAGACATCCAAGAGCCAAGAATGATTCCAGAGCATTTTGCCTCTAAGTTTGTCTCTCACGGATGTTGGTAGCGTTTTTGGTGCGAAAGAGCGTAGAGTTCCGAATTCCTCCTGTCACGACTCGAGCAGCAGAATATACCAATCGAGATACTATAAAAATCCTTGGAGCTTGCGATGTCCATACAGGAATCCCGCTGACGTCAGAGCTCCCAGAAGTTACATATGTACAAAAAGGAATAAATAAACCAGCGAATCAGCCTGTTATACTCCTAATCTAGTAGTATTAGTCCTAGAGCACCTTGTGACCTCTGAGATAGAATTCTGTTTGAGAGGTTTTAAACTTCCAAGTAACGAAGGGATCGCCTATTTGTATATGAATAAAAATTCTAACGTTACACTGTTGAAATTTGTCGATCAAAGACGCGAATCTATGAGAATGAGATCATTTTCAAGGCCAATACTATCAACCTCCACCTAGAAAGGTATTTGAATTCAAGTCTCATGAGGCTCTATGCTGCAACACTTCTTCATTACTCTCCTTCCTCAGGAGTCAGTTTTCAGCTTCTTTCTTTCCCCAACCCCCATGCACCCATTATCTCAATCATTTTTTTTCCGAATTTCCTTATCCCTCACCTTCAAACTCTAATTACTTCCTTAACATCTGGGCACCTTCCTCCTAGATGCACTATGATTTTTGCTGATATATTTCTACTCTTCATAGATATCCATTTATATCTATCTCCTAAGTGTTTCTTGCAACTCTGTCATTTTGATGGTATACGACCTCATTCCAGTTGCTCTACTTCTCGAGATCCTCCTCTTTTTATACAGCCTACTCCTGCGTCTACACTATCCTGCAGCAGCCGTTTAAACGCTTAGTCATATTTCTTCTCCTCCCTTAGCTTCCCTTCAAATTTTTTTTCTCTACCCTGGTATATATTTTATTTTCGTTACCTTCCTATTCTTCCATATTCTAATGCAGAGGTGTCCAGCCTTGTTTTTAGTCGGGGCCAAAGCTGTGACTCCGAACTCAAATCAAGAGCCACTTTTTCAAAAAGAATAATTAAAACGCTATCCTCGATTGTTTTATCAAATACGAACATATTTTTCTTCATTAAACATTTGATGCGTTTGTTGTCATGCTTCATTTTCTGTCAGTCTACCTCAATCCAGCTTATCTTGGCGAATTTCACAACGTAATTCTGATTCCAAATTTTGCTGTGCTAAGAGGCTACCCTGACAAAAATCTTGGATTCCGAAATTGAGCCGAACTCATCCGAAATCGATCCAATTTAAGAAATTTTCCTGAAACTTGGTCAATCTTATCCGAAAACTGTACAAAAAGAGTCAGAAATTTGTCTGGCTGAGTCCGAAGCCTGTCCGGACAATAAAGTTCGATTCCGGAAAGAGTCCGCTTCCATCCGAAAGGAGTCCGGGGTTCAGGACCCAAAATTATTTTTGGTAAAGTGAAAACGGAAGTGGTCCGATTAAATTTGAAATCTGTCCATCCAGAAACATCGACTCCAGAAATAGTCTGGCTCTACCTGAAGTCAGTCCGGAATTCGGAACCTGAAATCATTTTTGTTCAATGAAGAAACGGAAAGTGATCCAAATAAATCCGAAATCGGTATGTTGAGAAACATCGACTCCGGTAATAGTACGGTCCTTTCCGAAATCAATCTTTGGCTTTCAGTTGTGATTTAGTAAATTTAAAGTGAAAACGAAAAGTCAACTGAATAAATCTGACATTCGTTCAGTCAAAATATTTACTCCGGTAATAGTCTGCATCTATCCGAAAATAATCCGCAGCTTTGAGTTGTATTTCGGTTAAGTGAAAACGAAAAGTGGTCCGATCAATCTGCCAGACCGTACAAACCACGGACTTGACCAGACACAAACCTGATTAGTCATATCCAGAAAACCGTACAAATAACGGACTCGACCAAACACATACCGGATCAACCGCATCTAGAAGACCATACAAAACACGGATTCGACTGGACACGATCCGGATTAACAAATCTAAAGACCTTACGAAAAACGGGCATGACTGGACAAATTCGGAATAATACCATCCGTTATATCGTACGAAGTACAGACTCAAATGAGTTCTTTCCGGATTGATTGGAACCGTGAACCCGGACAACTTTCGGATTCTACCGGATGAAAACTAGGACAATTTTCGGACAAATTTGGGCAAATTATCGAATCTGAAATGTATCCGGAACTTGTCTTGGAACGGCAAGAATAGACAAGAAAAATAAAGGCTTTCAATACCATTTATCCCATAACTTTCATTAAAAATTATAAAGGTGCGAAAGTATCTAAATGAAAAAAAAAACGTGCTCTCAAAAACCATATGTCTCTCTGCATGTTAATTGGAGAAAAAATTACCAAAACTCTCATTTTCGGAGGGACTATTGTGTAACATAAAAAACCCACCTTTCCTAGTGGACATATTTTGTATTTCATAAAAAAATACATAAGATGCTTAGTTTACATAATTGTGATAACTCTAATCGAAAATTTTATCAGTATATCTGGTGAAATTTTTTCAAACTCCAGTGACTTTTCTATTACAAGAGGGGGTGCATTTAACTTCTCTTAAGTTTTCTTGAATTCCAACAGTGCTTCCATCTAAAGGTTGGAAGAGATAGAAATTGCTGGTGTACTCGAGTTCGGGTAAAAAGGCTTTTTTGACTGAGCACTCACCCTTCTTCTTCTGTTCATAATCAAGAGCGTTGCAATCAATATTTGAGAATTCAGTAATAAGAATCAATCTCTTCTGGAAACTTTTGACATGAATAAAGATTTTTTCATTTCTTCTTCCACAGCTTGCGAACGTGTGCTGCGATGAAATTATCTCTAAATTAGAATCGAGGGCTCCTGCAATATATCAAACGGTTACTGAATGCTATAGGAGAGTTTTCAATAATAAAGCTTCAGGATCTGAAGGACATCATGCGGGAACATCAAACAATCAAGATCGCTCGTGATTCATTAAATTGGTGGATAAATTGGAAATACAGATTATTGTTCAATAAATCAAATCCAGCATGAATTCATATTGAACTACTCTTACAATTCTGAGCACCAACATGTAACTTCTATTCGTTAAACACAGAAAAACATAAGGGTCATGTCCATTTTGGTTTCTTGGTTATAATCCTGAACAACATATTTTTATAACGATAAAAATATTTTTTATATTAAACTTAAGCATTAACAAAGTGGCATTGTTATTATCGGGTTTATCAGGTATGCGTGTTCACGCACTTCTTCAAAGAAATGATGTCAAATGCCGATGTTGTTTTCCCTTGTGCTAGGGAGCTTCGTGACAAGTTTGCTTCCAAAAATGTATGCAAATCAAGTGTAGGAGCTCCTGTCTGCAGGAGAAGCGCTTTAGTCAGTGCTTCCATATTCGTAAAAAAATGAATATTCGTTTCAATCTCCCCATGCTTTCACACATCCAATATTTCATTTTTCAATATTTTGACGTAAGATTCGAAATCGATGCTTCGAAATATTGTGTGAAGTATGATTCAAGTAGAGAGTTTATTAAAGTATTCTTTCTTTGGAACAACAATTTCTTCCTGGCAAGGTGGATCGTTGGTTATATTTGAAGACCAGTTTCCCATCTGCTCCGTTTATGATCATATCTAGTGAACTTAATAACCATCCTTCCTTCTTTCCGCAGTTTCTCGAATCCTGTTGTTATATGTATATATCAAGTCAATTTTGTGATTAGAGAATTTATTGATAATAATATATAAAAATATTGTCTTTGTACGTTTCTCAGTTCCTTCCACGAAGAACATTTTTTTCATTCCCACCGTGTAAAATAATTTCAACGGATAATAATAATAATTCTTCCAAACCAATGAGGTCTGGCGTATAAGGATTATATAAGTGTTATTATTACTTTCTAAAAATAGTAAACGGCCAGCAGTGAAAATAGTTTCTGACACGTTCATCACGAATTCTCTCTCTCGAATCACAGCACTTTACAATGTTCATAAAGATGAGGGACTCTGTGCAAATAAGATTGAACCAAAGATCAAGTGAATGAGAAACGTGTAGGTTGTATGTTGTCAGTGAAAGAAGGAGATAGAGGCATAAAGAAAAAAGAATACGTGAAAATGAATAAAATAATGTGAGAAGAATGAGAACAGTAAAAGTAGTTGTTATCGTAGTATGCTTGTATAAGAGGAGGAGAGAAGAAGGAAAAAGGGTAAAATAATAATAATGGCAAACTGCGCAGCGGAAAAAAGGAGGGTTTAATACAGCGAGAAAAGTGGTAGAAAATAAATGGTACGGACGAAACAAGGAGTCGACAAATATGGTGTAAAGAAAATAAGGTCCCTGTAGGTAACTCAAAACATAGGAAGTTTATAGAGTAGTTTATCCGTGGAGTCAGAAAGAGAGGAAATAAGGAAAAGGAAACTACGTTTAAGGATGTGGAGATACAGTTGAAGATTCTATTACTGCAGAAGAAAGAACAATGAAGTTGATGATCGGAAGAGAAACAAGGAATTATACATGCTCTGAGACCTTCCTAGTGATAGCAACGTTGCAACATGAAGTAACGCATCAATGTAGGGTATAAGAAAAAAAAGGAAGAAGGGGTCCGATTTTTTGACGTAGAAAGTTTTCTTCTAGCGTCAGAATGACGACACTAAAGTACGAATTCAGTGGTACCCTTAGTTTTTTGATGCGACCAATACTTTTTTTATAAACACTGTCCAAAGTTTCGAATCTATATCTATAGCTAACTTTAGTGTCGTGTCAGAATGAAGGTTTCATAGTCTTGCCCTTAAATCTGTGTGCGCTAGATCGGCCATCTAGTTTTCGTTTGGTTTTTTTTCATCGCGCATAATTTTTATTTAACAACTGAATAGGTTGAAAACAAAGTTGTGAAGAATTGTATTCCTCACATTTTTTATCCAAGTAATTTTTCCAAATTAATAATATTTATTGCCGACAACGAGCAAAAACTGTGCAAAATTGTAATTCGGACGCAGCTTTCTTAATTTTTCAGCTATTTGCATAAAAAATAAGTGCCATTCTCAAATGGCGAAGTTGTAGAACATGAAATTTCCAATAACTTTCGTACCACAAAGTTTTTTAAACGTACCATACATGACGGTCGGGAACGCGCTCAATATAGCGCAAGGTGGAAAACACGACTCAATTCGGGTATTGGAAATTGAAAGTTTCAATGCGGGACCTGATGGCCATCTAGTGAACTAACTAATATGGCTGCCTATGGGATACACGTTGCATTGTTTACATGTGCGTTGCACTCAAATAACGCGATAATAAATAATTTTGTGTCAGATCAATAATTCAGAAGTATATAAGAGGTTTAATGAGTTAATATAAAATCATGAAAATGGAATTCTCTTGGAACCATAAACAGAGAAACGATACTCGCAGAGTCAATGTGTGCTGTGTTGTCAATTGTTACATCGAAAAAAATAACAACACTAATTTTGGTTCCTATAAAGTTCCAGAATTTGACAGTCGTACTGTTACAGTGAAAAATCTTGTTTGAGAAAGCATTGTTGTTGATAAACGTTCCGAATGGGTAAAACGACTCAAGATTCAAGATACTGATCAACAAATACTAGTTTCCTCTCCGCATTTCAGCGTTGATGATTATGTATTTCCTGGTTTGTTTTTTGAACAGTTATTACGTGATTATTAAAAAAAATTATTGTCATGATCACTAAATAAAGTATATGGGTAATCCTATCTTCCCCTTTGCAAGTCGTTTCACACTCGATTATAAAAACAGAATTGATCGCTCTTCCACCTTCGATCATGTTTCAGGAAGACGACGTTGCAACAGCATACTCACAAAATATTTTTAGAGAGAGTAGCAACATTTTTATCATATTTTAATTATACTTCACTTTAATAAACTTGTTAAGACTAATGCTAATCATATGCGTGCCAAATCCCATAGGCAGCCATGTTTGTTTTGATACAGTAGCGCCTCTTTGCACGCTGTGGATGTTTTCTCTATTAATATGTGGCGTATTTTCGAGAACCCTCTTCATGCTGCGAGACTCTTAATACAATTTCATGCGGCCAGATCCCCACTTTGCGCTATATTGAGCGCTTTCCCGACCGTCATGTGTGGTCCGTATAAAAAACTTTTTCATACAGAAGTCATTGGAAATTTCATGTTCTCAACTTCGCGAATTAAATATGGCACTTATCATTTATGCAAATGTCCAAAAAATTGAGAAAACTGCGCCCATGTTACAATTTTGTGCAGTTTTTGCTCGATATCGGCAATAAATATTATTAATTGGGAAAAATTGTTCAATCAAAAAATTTGTGGAATACAATTTTTTACAACTTGGTTCCTCTCAATTTTTGTTGCTAAACAAAAATTACGCGAGATAACCAAAAAAAAAAAAAACGAAAATCCAAGATGGCAGATTAAACGTGCAGAAATCTAAGGGCAGGACTGCGAAACCTTCATTTTGACACTGAAAGAAAACTTTTCACGTCAAAAATTGGACCCCGAAATTTTTCTATTACAATGTCTCTATTGACTGGGCTATGATTGATGGGCAGGAAGCTATGATACGCTGCCTCGTGGCGTTCAGGCTATATTTTTTGCATGAAAATTAGTTTTATATCGAAAATTGAACTATTCTCGTTTAATGTTCATTATTTTAATAAAAAATTCGTCTTTCTAGTTCAAAATCCAACTACTTCAGTGCAGGATCAACGATTTTAGTTGCTTCTCCATCATTTTGTGTTGAAGTAAGATAATTTATTCAAAAGTTAGTTTTGTTTTATAATTAATTTTCTTCCACTGAAAATTTAACTCATTCCACTTAGAACTTCCATATTTTAAGTTGAAATTCCATTTGTTCGGTTAAACGTTCCTTTTTTCAATTTAAAATTTGAGTATTCAAATTTTCGCTGACAATTGATCTTTTTCTGTAGTAACAAATGCTTTATTCTAGCCTCTAGAGCCTAAAAATACGCAGACTATGTTTGCTACATCAGATGTTACATGTATTTACAATCCTTACAGTAATCTTATTCTAATCTTATATCCTAACTTTACAAACT
>WSXT02036918.1:0-13496 GCA_011762715.2 Neuroterus valhalla
AAATAAGACGCCTAAATCAGTGCCGTACCTATAAAAAAAAATTCGGAGTCGAAATTGTCCAACATCCTTAATGCAACATCACTGTAGTTAACATGGATTCACAATAGCCAACCTAAGATTACATTAAGCTAACTTTGTGGTAGAAATTCTCTCATATCATTCCAGTTCAGCGTGCGTTTTCCTGATTGAAATTGCGTCGAATAGTTCTCATAATTACCCGATAAGGATGGCATATCAATCAAATTATTCTGGCATGGATCGCGAATTCATGTGACGGTCTGAATGAAGACTAACTTTGATTCAAATTCACAATGACTCAGATTCGTAGATCTGGTCAAAAACATCATTGTGATATACATGTTGACGCCGTAGCAGTCAGAAAAGGGATGATCTTAAGGCCTATGCCCTGCAGGGTCGATCTCACAAGTACTTACGATGTTCCTCATCTCTGAACGGAAGGGAGTGTTATCTCTTCTTAGCCTATGAAACTATTCTATTTTACGTAACATCGTTTTGTGATGCTGAAATATTCCCTTGTCCTGGGATTCTTTGCAGTTACGTATGTTACGTCCTCCTCAATTCGATATGTTAATTTTCTGATGTTCTTTCAACATCCATCGCATTGTTTTCTTTGTGATTCTATCACTATTCTCATCAGTTTTGTTGTACAGGATTTCGTTCCTGTTAGGGAATAGCTAAAGTTCCTCCATTTGAAAATTTTAGTAGCTCCTTGCGATTAACGGTAGCTAAGATCAGTTTGTGATATGCGATGTACTAAAAAGCAGCAAATGAACTGATTAGGATATTGACTGCCAATTTTGACAGTTTCTTATAGTTATGCAATAGTACTCAATCTCCTGGTTCAAGAAAAGGATTGTTCATGGGTATTTTTGCGTCTTGCTGCCATTCCAATCGATCCTGTGTCTTTCAAATTACAGCTTTTTCCTTTCGCACATATTTCTCATGCCTTTTTTTGCCACATGCCTAATAATTCTTGATTCGTTGATAAATTAGTTGTTGCTTGAGCTAGAGTTAAGTTGGCTTCTCTTCCAAAAGTCATTTCGGATGACGTTAGCCCTTCGCTCTCGTGAACTGCTGCATTGAATGCTAGGCATGTCAGATCCAAGTTTTTGGCCCATTCCGTTTTGTTATTGGTCATATGCGTTTCTAATCAATCTTCAAGTGTCTCGTGGGTTCTACCCAGTGCTCTATTACTTTATGGATGGAAAACGATTGTTTAAACATGTTTGATTCTGAAAGGGCTTCTTAATTCGTTGACCAATCCCGATCTCAAATTAGCGTCTTGGTCAGTCAAGATTTTCTTCGAAGATGAAGAGATGTCCATATTGTGATCTAGCAGATGAGTTAGTATGCCCCCACTCATCCATTCGCCTATAGCGATAGGGATCATACTCTACCAGCACATCCTGAGTGGATTACATGTATTTTTTCCCAACACATTCTTTCCGGTGATGGGCAAACTATGTCCATGGCGACCTTGTCCTTTGGTTGCGTCAGCGTTTTCCAGGATAACTGCCACAATTTCGGGACGAATTCAAGTCAGCTTTTTGAGTCGACATGCTTGACATTTCGAACACCATCCCTTGCGTCGTTCTAAAATATTTGTCCTTGATGTTTGTTCGTGTAACCTCTTGGTAGTTTTATTCTTGCAGATGTGACCTGTGTCTGCATATCCGTGTGCCTCCCTCTATAGATTCTGTTTCACCTATACACTCAATTGTTTATCAGGCTGCTCGCACATAAAAAATGTGTGTTCTGTGAATTTTTTCTGTAGTCAGAAATTTAACATATCCCTGATGTGGCCCCGTTCCGTGTTGTTTATTAAGGGATCCTCGATGTTGAAATCAAGTCTACTCCAGGATTTGTTACTAGTGAAATATTTAATAAGTGTGGAGAAATTAATGGGTTAAATTTCTTCACACTTATTAAATATTAAATTTCCAACAAAAAATACATGCTTTGTGTGCTGATTTTAATCCAATTGTTTTCATTTATCATCGGTTCCATTTTCACCTTATTGGGTAGGCGTTTTTTACTATTTGGCATACTCGTTAGTAATTCTTGTCCCATCTCTTTTTTGTGATTTCGCAATCTTTCAGAGATTGATTCGTTACCTACACAGGTCGCTGATGTTCTGGTTCCACGTACTTCTTAAGAGTTATTAACCTGATTGATTTCTGCATTCTGGCGCGATTTTTCTGAGAAATTTTTATCTTGTTGCAAAAGTGCGTTAGCTGTAATATTTTTTTTCCACTTTTTGTACACGACTCTTACACGTACACTTCCAGTGAAAATCTCCATCTTTTTAACCTGGAAGGAAGGGCTTTCACGTTGAAAAGCCACGACAAAGCCTGCTGGTCCGTTTGTATCGAAAATTCTCGTTTTTTTCCGATAGTAATGAAATTCCGCTAAGGATCATTTAGAGTTCTTGAGATGTAGTAAACTGAGTGTCCCTGTTGAGACAAAATCGCCCTGAGCCCCATATTGCTTGCGTCAGTACTTAACGCAAATGTGTCATTGATGTCTGGATATTTTAAGATCGGTGCTGAGCGAAAAGCATCTTGCATTGATTTGAAACTTCTTCCACAAGATGGGGTCCAATAAGAGTGTTGATTTTTCCTTGCCAGTTCAGTTGATAGTACAGCTATTGAGAAAAAGTTTTTGATATATTTTCGGTAGCATCCGGCTTAACTCAAGAAAGACATGATTTATTTTCGTTTCGCGTGTCGCTTGAAATTCCCGATACCTGATAATTCATGGGAGTGTAACTCCACTACATTTCCTGTAATCACGGGTCCAAGGCATTCTAGTTCTGGACGAAGAAACTTACACTTGTGTTATCGAAATGTACTTCCAGAAACAATAATGTCGTCTAGGTGAGCGAAGCATATATTCTTGACCAGTCCTCTTAATAATGTGTTTATCAATACAGTCGAACCTCCATAACTCGAACAGCAAGGGACCGAGACAAATGTTTGAGTTATAGGGGTGTCCGAGATACGAAGGTTCGACTGAAATAACATGTATAAAGATGATTTATGACGTAAAATATAAAGAATGAAAATTCAATTTTTATTAGTTTGAATAACAACAATATATAGAGATATATTCCAATAAATGTTTATGTAAAATAGATTTTTAAGAATCAATCGAATAATTGTTGGTCCTGAAAAGGACCGGTTTTTTATAATGTGGGGAGGAGAGGGGGCGAGGGGAATTTCATTCCTTCGTAACGATGTCAGAGATGCTGGATTGTATTTGTATTTGTATTTATTCATATAAAGTTCGTAGGGCTAGTAAGCCCTCTAAGGAACAGGTAGTACATATCAAAGATATAGCTGTGGAACAGTTATCGATTTAGAAAATATAAGTTATCAGAAAAGGAAAGAACAATATTAAAAATAATGAGAGTTTCAAATGATGCAATAATATAATGCACACGCGTACGTGCACAGTATCAAGAGCTACCTATTGTCTTACAAAAATACCTAATGTAACATGCGTATATTGTATGTGATACATAAATCTCACCAATGAGTTATTTCAAGTGTCGGATTCGAAGAGTTAAATAAATAGCAAAAGAGAAGTTTTCTAAAGTGGTACAGGGAGGATGCATTTCTAATTGTTGCAGGCAATTTATTACAAAGGCGTGCGCCACGGATAATAAACGACCTTTGCATTTTACAAGTGCGGTGTGGTTGAATTTTTAGTACTGATTTCCTTTCACGAAGTTTGAATTGTGTTGATTGGCCTTCATTGGTAGAGTGGAAAAGATTAAGAAGGTACTGTGGAGATTTCGTGCTGAACAGACTATATAACGTGTTGCCCATGAAAAATTGTCTTCTTTTAGCGACATTGAGAAGTCCTGCTCTCCCTCTATATGGCGTGATATGCTCACTTTTTGAAATGTTATAAATGAACCTATAAATTGCTTTAAAATGTCAACTTTCTCTTTCGTTGCCTAGGCAAAATGATAATCACGAATTCGAAAAGTTCGAGTTAGGGAAGTTCAAGTTCGAGGTATAGAGGTTTTTTTACATGTCCTAATGCATAGCAATTTGGTAAAATCCTAAGTTCAAATCGGAAGCTGAATAAAATGTTGTTCTTCTAAGTTAAGCAAAGGTTCCGTGATTTACTAGAAATTGGTAGGCACCCAAATCAGTTTTCTCCTTCGACTCCCTGGAGTCAATGGCAATTCTCGTTAAAATGTCTTTCACTTGGATTAAGAATTCGATTAAAAAACGCAGATCCGTAGACCCGGTCAGATACTCCTTTGAGGGAAATATGTTGACGCCATTGCAGTCATGAAATCCGTAGCAATCTTTGAGCCCAGTTACTGCAGGGTCGATCCCGCGAGTATATACGAAGTCTCTTATCTTAAAATGAGAGTTAATGTTATCTCTTCTTCGCCTACGGGACTCTTCTATTTTAGGAAATAACGTTTTGTGAAGCTAGAAGATTTTTTCTTATGCATTCCCGCTTCACAACGACTGATAAAGCTATTCCCAAAAATCTCTGCGGAAGTGTCACTGATATCATTTTTTTACAGGATCCAGGCCAGGAGGTTCTCTTACAATCGAAAGTCTTAAAAATCATCACAATTTTAAGGAGGGAATGTTCATCCGCGATGGTGAAGTTTACACATTAATCGAAGAATCTAAAAATGGTAATGCGATCGTGAGAGATTGTATGAGATATGATCCGCAAACTCTCGAAGAAAAAGGATCTAGCAGATATATTGAATTCGTAAACAAAGATGGCTCTCGAAGAGGCCCAAAAAACTGATCACGATTACTATAGTTTCGATAAGAGAAATTTAGAAGATCCAGATCATATGTAATATTCCTGAATAAAACCTGCAAACAAGTTGCTTTCACTCTCACTTGAGTTTATATTTATTTATTTCTACATTCTGTTTGTTCATGAGGGAAGGTGTAAAATAATATGAATTAGGTCATATCCAGTTTGTGCCGAATCTCGGCGTTTTGAGACACCTCAAATGAGAAAAACGATAGTAACTATAATGTGTATCTTTTTTCTGCATGTGTGTCTGTTAGTCCGTCAGTATATCTGTTTGTGGGCTGACAGCACAAAAACTTTCTAAGTAATATTTTTCTTCAAATCTTCTCCTCACTGTTTTTCATTTGAAAACCAACGTCGATTTCGGTATCCAGCCTTCTACTGCTGATACTTATGATTGAGGCCATGGAAAATTAAACTCAGGAAAGCCAAAATCTTTCACGCCTACAAAACTACACAAGATTCAGTAAGAGGAGAAGAGATGGAATTTGTAGTCTCGAAAAGTTTTGATGAATTGCTTATAACTTTTCCCAAATAGGAATGCTTCTTTCAGTCTTGACCATTGGGAATGCCATACTTGTCATTAATAAATATAATATTTTCATGCAAACGAACCTACCACGCTCGAAAAACCAGTTCCTGTCTGCCTACCAAAGTTGAGGAACGTTGAGCGTGGTCAATACTTGGATAGGTAAACATCTGGGTATACCACGTGCTTTTGGTATGTTGGGGGGAGACTGGTGTACTTCTGTGTATCCAACTCAACCAAATGTGAATCTCTTAGAGCTGCGGTTACTGCGAGAGGGGTTGTGGCTTGATGATACGGAAAGAAATTGAAGTTAAAAGTTTGAGCTAAGGATGTGAAGAAGGAGAGCGGAGGGTTGCAATTCAGATAAAAAATCTACTCATTGCTCATTTTGCAATCACATCAATATATATTGCGATTTCAGTTTTACTTGTCAGATTCATCCTTGCGAAAATAGCTTGTATACTGCCGTCAAACTGCCGAGAATATATAATGTGATACTTGCCGACTAATTATCGGAAGGAAATTCGCTAATACATTGGGATTTGTTGCAAGGCGTGACGGATCACATTTTCGAGATGTATTTGGATCCGTTTAAGACGAGAGAGAGTATTCAGGAGAGCAGACCCCGAACGTCAATTACTGATCCCCCCCCCCCCTCCGGAACATTCAAAATTCTCATCGGAATCTGATAGACCTTCAAACCAGTACCCCCTTCTTCAAGAGCCTTAGACATACATTTACAGGCTTTGAGGTACAGCGTAGGTTACCCACCCTGTTCTAGGAGGATGTCAGGACCAGGATATAGCATTGTCAGAATCATTTCTACAAGGGTCGAAGCTGAAAACCTACGCTACGATTTGGCATTCTCGGGTTGCATGGTGACCGCACGAAGAGTCGCATTGATCAACCAGTCTCCGCAACAGTGTCACATTACGTGTCCTTCTTACGTAGGGAGAAAAAGATAGCCTGTGTTAACCTAAATCTAAGTTTATAGGTTGGTTGTCTGGACGGTCGCGAACTCAGCCAAGGGGGCAGCGATTGGTTCACACCTAACAGTAAGGTACATGCTGAAGGCATATACCTCCATCTATCCACTGTAGAGGAAAGAAAAGGTCTGGGATGTGAACATATTTTTTGAGTGGATAGAGCAAAGATCTGTGTATTTTGAAAGACTTTTTCAGGTTTCAACACATTGACCTATATTGCCGCTGCAAATTCCGAGTAGAAGAATCCATGGCTCTGTACTTTTACGGAGTGACTTAAGGAAATGTTCAAGCTTCGTAGGAATAAAAACTTGTTTGGCCTGTTTTTTTATTTGGAAACTGGCAGTGTTTATAAGAGACGGTCCTGTGGGGGAGTGGATGTTAGAGGGGGGGGGGGAGTATCTGTAGCTTCACATTGAGTGATTGACAGCTGGACCCGACCTGCTTCAGATGAAGGAGGTATTGACACCTCTGTGGAGAGCATGCGATCAGCAGTATCATAATCTCGTTTCCATTCTTGTATTCCAGGAGACGAAATCTTACAGGATTGAAATTGTGAATTACAAGATACCGTTTCTACACATTTTTCCAAAGAGGTTCCAAGACGAGCCAATACATCTGATATTTCAGATAAAACATTCAAGGCACTCGAGTTTCTATCCTTTCTGGCAGAGTTGCTGTGTTAAATAATTTTTCCGTTCAGATACTTCTTCTGTCGTCATTCTATCCTGGAAAATTACACGCTCAATAGTTTGCATATTAGACGTGAGTGTTCACTTCTCCCCTGAGTGGTGGCAAAGAATAAACACTTCTCAATGTTCCGGCTGGAAGCATGAAACAGGAATAGGAACGTTTTCTTTCCGGAGTGTAATAGAACGGTTACTTACGTATTGTCGGAGGTCTGACTAGTTTGAATCCTTGTCGGCTTGATACATTAAAACTCGCTAAAAGCGTGTGGCTAGCTACCACAGCAACTAATGGACTTCAGCAGGGGCGTAAGGGACGATAGAGGTAGGAACGTTCCTATTTTCTAACCTTCCTTGGTTTTTCTTTAGTTCTTCCAGTGTTTTGATCCATGCAACTCCCTGTCCACGTCCACTCGCGATCCCTCTCACATAATCCCTCTCTCATCTGCCTTCCTCCTCTTCTTCTGTACATACATCTTGAACATGGTCTCACCATACCACTTCCTAGCCAGATGCTCATCATAGTGTCTCCTCTTATTTTGTCCAGTATCTCTATTACATCATTCCTGGGATCTTTCTACACTGGAACACCGTATTTCAATTACACTCTTTCTCAGATATTCTGGTTTCCTAACTCACTGAATATTCTGGTACCATTTACTGAAATTTATTTCTTGAATTTTTCTCCACCTCTGATATCCATGTCTAACCATCATCTCCACTTCAGGATAAGCTTTTATTCTTCAAACTATTGGCCTTGAAAAATTGACTTGATCTTACCGCCATCCTTACCATAATTTCTTCGCATTGAATACCTGAATCTAACATCCGTGGGATACTTGAATTTTCAGTTCGGAACATCCAATTTTCGATTAGAGAAAGAACATGTTTCTAAATAAAAAGGTAATTCTCATAAATTGATGAAAATGATTCTGAGCCGAATAGTCCTCTTACAAAAAGGAAGAATTTTTCAAGAAAAATATCAGGAATGGGTAAGTCACATTCTCAGCAGATAAATTTGATTCAAACCCAGGAAGATGAATTCAGATCTAAAAATATAATTGACGTTGCAATGAGTCAGACAAACATCTAGAGGGAAAGTTGCTTTGTGCAGTTTGTAATGCAAAAAAACGTTACCAATTTTATGCTTTTTTCATATAAAAATACAGGACAAACAGATTGATTTCTACTCAGTCGAATAAATTTTCAACAAAAGATTTAGTTTTCATCAGGCAAGATGAATTTTCAACTTTGAAGTAGGAAATTTCCAACAAAAGAGTTAAGTTTTCAACAAAATATTTTAACATCAAATAGGAAAGATCAATTTTAAACCAAACGTCTAGGAAGATTCAACGAATTAAAATATATTCCTAACAGATTACATGAATTTTCAACAACAGATGTAAGTTTTGGGGTGAAATCAAAGTTCTTCAAATTATTTCATCTTCCACTTTATTACACATAAAAAATCGAAAACCCGATAGTAAACAGCTGATTGGAGGAATACCAAAAAGGCGAGTTTTCTGAAAAACAGTTGGATATTCGACCTGTGAGTATAGATTAACAATCAATAATCAATCTCTAGCTGAATATATGAACTTTTTACTAGAACTACTCAATATTCAATCAAAAATAATATCATCTGGCTAGTCATCCCGGAAATTATATAGTTTTGAAAAATTTTCGTCCTTTTTAGTATACAAAAAAAAAGCAAACTAGTCTATTCTCAGAAGTTGGTTAGTTTTCAGAAAAATTTTTGAAAATGCGATTCTGGTTTATGGAATGAACATCCCAGCCCCCATGAAACTTGAGAGGAGGGGGGGAGGATATGATCTGCATCATTTCTTCGATCAGTCAAGAGCTTGGTAAGAAGGGAAGGTTTGTTACCAACGAGATTTTTATGACCAGCCACAGGGGTCTCGTTTTGCGCCAAAGAAACTTGGGAAAAAGGGAAGATATGTTACCATCATAATATCGAGGACAAGTCAGAAGGATGACTTTCGCTTCCACGAGACTTTGGGAAAGGGGGGGGGGGGTGTGACCCTTATCGTTTTGATGAATAGTCGTAGGAATCACTTTCCTGAGATTAGTCACAGTGATAAATTCCCGCCCCCGCGAGACTTGAGAGAAGGGGAAGGTTTGTAATCTGCATCATTTCTGTGATTAGTCACAGACGTTCCATAAGGACCCCCTGAAATTTTGGACTAAGTGCGAACGCTACATTACACAAATTCGAGTGAACCCAAGAGCATGACTCAAACTGTGGAGAAAGAACTCAGAGGACACGCCCGAACCTGGTAAGCGAACAAAAAAGTATTTTTCTTCCCGTAGGAAAACTTCAGAGAACGATTTATGGCGAAATTCAACAGCACCACCGAACTTCATGCAGTAAAAGGAAATATCCTATTCACGACGTTAGGCCGAGAAGGAATACGTCATCGTATTCCTGCAAGAGCAGTACTGGCTTGAACAGCGATTGTGGCCCACCATGGGTGGCTTTGAAGTTAAAACTCACCTCGTTGAAGCAAATAACCCGAATGGTAGAAGGTTGTATCGCCGTCGCAGCCCCACAAAATTCGTCGAAATGTTGCACGTGCATCGCAATTGTCCAGTGTTAGCGGCGTGTCGTAACGACCTGATAAGTAGGAACAGTGGCGGGCCGGAAAAATGGAGAGATCGGGCGTCCAAAACGCGACCCTCAGACGTCCGAACAACTGTAGCTCGCCAGTCTTAACTTCCAATCATTCGGCCAACCAGCGATTTCCAGAAACTCGGGTACACCTCGAGACCCAAGAAGTCGTGGCTAAATCCGACCCTTGTGCATTCGAAAATTGCTTTAGATACATTATCCTCACATCTACCGATTCGGAAATCTTGCATCCAGAGCCCGAACGTTTTATTTAGTTTTCCCTCCTGAGTTGCCCAAAGATATACAGAAACGTCTGCACGATACTCTGCAGTTGCACGACACCGTATTCCACCGAGGAGGGCAGCTGCGTCAGACACTAGCCGTACAGCAGGAGATCGAATTTTAACCCAGCGGCTATTTCGAATAGCCACACAGCGTTATCCTAACGAACAACTCCGCGAGTGCTCGCAGAGGGCATCGTCGAACTAACCACTCCCCCCTGGAGTTCAGTGATAATGATCACTACTAAGCAAAATGGTGAGTACCGTTTCTGTGTTGACTTTCGCCACCTCAAGGACCAGACTGTGGAAGCCTCGAAGTGCCTACCCAGGATTAACGAAATCCTTGAAGATCTTAAAAGGTCGAAAATGTGCACCTGCCTGGATCTTAAGAGTTTTTGGCGAATCTTGATGGTATCGGAAGCCAGGAAATTTAACACCTTTCCTGCCCCGGATGGGAGTCAATACATGTTTTGGGTATGCCTTTCGGCCTTAAGAATGCAGCTGGGATATTTCAATCCTTGATGCGTCACGTCCAAGCCAGCTACTGGGGCAAGTTCGGCATTGCTTACCTGAATGACATCATCATTCATTCCAAGAATTAAGATGATCACACACATCACGTCGGACTTGTGTTCGAGTACTTCCGCACTTACGGCCTTACTTGTCTTCTGGATAAGTGCGCTTTTTGAAGAGATGCACTTCCATATCTCGGCCAAGTTGCCATAACTGATGGGAATCACCCCTTAAACCATCATGTGCATGCCAGTAAGGACGCTCAGCCTTCTCCAAACCGGAAAGCCCTCTCCTCATTCTTCAGTGTTTTTAATTGGCTCATGAAGTAAGCACATTCTTAGGTACTTGGAACTAACGGCTCTTTTGACCAAACTTCTTTTCAAAAAGAGACCTCACAAATGGACCCCAGAAATATATAGCGCTTTTGAGCGACTTAAGGAAGCGATTCGTAACTTGGTTCTCCTCAGCCGACCAAATCCAGCCCTTCCTTTATCTCCCAAACGGACGCCAGCGTGATTGGTATGGGAGCCGTGCTCGTGCGGAAGGACAAGGAAGGGAAACTTCGCATTGTTTTTTACACCAGCACCATGTTTCAGACAGTAGGAACCCCGTACTACTGCTATAAGCAGGAATGCCTCGCAGTGGATTAGGCGATAACAAGATGTCGTACAAGTACCACATTGTACATTACGCAAGGGAAAGAAAACGAGCTGCCCGACGCACCCTCCAGTCACCCGGGTCCCAAAGAAGCCTCACTTGGAGAACCCGATCAAATGGTTCCGCCAAGAGGATCATCGTCTTGCAGAACAGACATACCTGTCTTATCATACCTTAAAGCTGTTCACGCACCGAAGCTCTCGGACGACATCGCTAAAGTACAGCAAGATGACTCACAAATAGGGGATATGATTTGAACCATTCAGAAACAAGTGATTCCTGAACGGATATTTCCAAGATTCGGGAAATTCCACTCATCACTTGCAACATCCTATGAAAATATAAATTAATGATTTCCGTAATAAATGTCGAAGGCCTTGGGTCAAGATAATTTTTTTTCAAACATAATGGCTCGTTTATACAAACTAAAAATTGGATACACTGAATATGGATCACTGATTATCTTTCGATAATCAGGAAAATATATTATCATCTTTTTTCGTAAATTTTGTAGATAAATGTGTGCGCGCGCGCGCGTGTGTGTGTGTGGAAATCCAAGTTCACACAAAAACATAGTTTTAGTCCATTTAATTTGAAAGAATTGAATCGAAAGGCATACACTCTTAAAATTCTTTCTTTCCACGTACGCATGAAAAAGCGGAACATCATTATCTTATCAGTAGGTATTAAATATTTATAGAATAAGCTGTATGAATCAAAAGACCTTGGTTTTTTCCTAATATTGATTAAAATCCGTCTATCATCACAGGTACGTAAATGTGATTCATCTTTCGATTCTTCTAGAAAAGCGGACGAATCGCCAGTACAAATAGCAGCGATTTTTGTAGCTACTCATTAGTAAGGCCTACGGAATCCATCGATAGCAATCATGAAGATTCTCAATGGAACTCTACTCTTACTAGTTGCGGTTTTGCTGCTTGATTTTGTTGGTAAGTCCAACAATATTTTTTGCGGAAGACCTTACCAAATAAAATTTTGTACCAGAAAAAAAAATTCAAAGATATTAGGACTTGAGGGTAGTCCAGCAAAAATTTTTTCTGTTAGACCAAAAGTGAATTTCCCCTTATAAATCCGTATTTTTTCTGCGTTGTATGATTTTATTAATTTCGAAACAAATAAACTTGAAACGCATGGACATTCTGGAAATCTTATGTAAAAAAATTGTGTTTTCAACAAATATATGACTTTCTATCCCAATAGATTAATTTCCGACCAAAAATTGTTCTCCTACGAACATCAATATTATCTTAAAAAAATTTTTACATAATACTGAATTGTAGATGAAATCAAATACAATGACGGGAGAATCATTCAATTTTTCGAATGAAATATAATGAAATCCAATTCATTCTATCAAATAATAATCAATTGCATTTTTTCCGAAGGTAAATACTTTTCTACGAAACGGTATTTCTCTGTAGCCTCACGCTCTGCTTCATACGTGCTTATTTCAATTTACAATGTAAAGCATACACAGAATTTCAAATATTGCAAAACTGCTGAAAACCTCCACTTCCATGAAGATTTTTTTTTCATTTTTGATAAAATTTTTGCATATCAAGTTTACTTAAGGCTCTACTGGCATTAAGGAACAAATTCCCATTGCAATACTCGCCACTGATATTTACATCTCGCATAGTTTGGCTATAAATCATCTCTTCTTGTCTCTTATTGTTTGGCTTGAAGATGACATTTTTTATTTTCGTGAGTTTGTTATCACGATAAAAACAAAAACTATTCGTCCTATCGAAAAATAATCAACGATGCATTTGTAGACTTTTTGAGGTAAACAATTTTCGTTCCCTTCATTTTTTTCATATCTCGCATAGTTTTGATTAAAAATGGAACTTTTCATTTTTGATAACATTTTTCTCGATTTAAACAGAAACTATGCATCTGATGAAACAATGGTGTTTATAAAATTTATAGGTCTTTCTAAAATAAATAACTTTTCCATGTTTTAATCTTTTCGCATCTTGCATAGTTTGAGCGGAAACATGCATTTTTGATTTTTTAAAAAGCGATTTTGATAAATAAAACCAGAAACATTGCTCAACAATGTCTGGTTAACGAACTCGTCCTTTTCTTCGCGGCCTTAGAAGATTGTGTCAAAGCACAATCCAATATGATAATTTTTCCGAAAGTTATAGAGTCCACAGTTTATTTTAAATTATTTTTTGTGCGATCGAAATTGGAATTTTCGATTTATTGAGGGAATTGGAAAATTTGGTTGAACAATCTTGTACGGCTCCCAAGAAGAAACCTTTTTTTGCTTTCAACTTTTTTTTCAATCTTGCGGTATTTGGCTAAAACTTCTCATTTTCGTTTCTATTTTTGAATTTTGAAAATGCCACAACTCTGACCATTTTGTTTTTA
>WSXT02036929.1:0-13495 GCA_011762715.2 Neuroterus valhalla
CATTCTCTTAGAATGAAACTGACAGTTCAGTCGTTGCTTGGAATGAAAGTTCATTCCAAGGAATTTAGAGTGTATACTGGTTGACTTTCGATGTTTAAGTGCAAATTCCATGTTCCCGGCAAATAATCATCAACTCAAAAGGTGTTGAACATATCAGAGCAACTGATCATAAGAATCATTTGTGGAAACAGATTCACTCAAGATAGAAAATATATTCTTGTGATGGTTCTGCGTTTATTTCGGTGCGTTTACGAATTTCTGGCGTGGCCATATTGTTTATTTCATGTAGGGTGTGTAGGGGGTGTTGCAAAGAATGTTTTAATTCCTCATACGTTCCGAACTGAGGTTTGCAATGAGGGGTTTCTCCACCTCAGAGCAAGTAAAAATCGTGAAAACTGTTTTGGGTCAAGGGTGGTACTTTGAGCTTTTGTTTGCTTGTTAGTCGGTTGGGTACGGTAAGAGCCATGAATAGTTGCAGACTTGAAGTGGGTACAGAGTAGAAGTGAATGAAAAATGGAAGAGAACGAGCGATACAGAAAAAAATTTAGTAACGTGACGAGCTCTTTCCTTTCGTAATATAAAAAAAAATGAACGTCATTGTTGAAGAAGATGCTTGAAATGCAGAATTGCCCGGATCTGGTATTTGCTGTCATTGCAATGACTTCTTCTATTTGATAATTTTTATGATTTATGGGATGAAAAACTTTCCCACATTCACGGTTGGAAATACTTCGTCTTTAATGACGTGGAATCAGATGTTTAGACAACAAGCCGTTTATATACCATCGGTTCACAGACAATGTGCCACTCTGTTTGATCGCTCATCTTCGAATCATGTTTATCGCGTGTCAAGAAAGAAGGTTTAAGTGTTATTACACATTAAAATTAGCCTTTGACACTTGTTTCTTGTTCTTCTCTAAAGAGCCATATCCAAGAGGATAACGATGATCAACATTTATTTGGATAAAAGGGATTTGGCAAAATAGCGACTAGAAAAGTTGGATTCCTTTTCAGAGACCGAAATTACGGACAAAAATGTCTTGTTGTATAAAATTAGAAATCATTTTACAAAACTGTCTTCTACATAGTTCTTATTTGCAGCTCGTTTCACTAACCAGAGGAAATCGGATTATATCACCCGCATTCACCGAGTCTACCTAACATAATCCAGGTGTAATGAACTGAAAATGAATTAGAGCAAAAATAGGTCGCCAGACTAAGCTGTTAAAAGGATGTTAGTGTTATGGGTCTAGAAAATCATTCATGGAGTCATTACTATTTCCCAACATTTCATGTTGAATCATTGGCTTTGCTGTACTAAAACTATTGAGAGAATTACTACATCTTGATTAATGATCTATTGAAAACAATTGTCGATGTAGACAATGAATTTTATTTTGTAAATAGTGATGCAATGGTTATATCAGGTTTATTGAAGTAATCCTCTTAAAACTAGTATATAATAGATTTTCAAGGCTAGAGGATTTTATAAGATATTTATGTGTCGTCACTACTCAGATTAGTATCTGATACACTGGAACTTTTGTAAAAATAAGAATTTTCTTGAAGATCTTTTACTCGGTTAAAGAATATTGGAAGAAGGTTGTTTATTTTGTAAAGATTATCATCTTTATCAGAATAGTTTTGACAATGTAATTTTGACAATGGATTGAAAGAGTCATTTGAATTATAATAATACGGCGCTCCCTTCATCAACCTTGACATTCTCGGCACGCTTGGGTGCAACCATGTGAACTCTTTCTTTCTTTAACTTTTTGCAACTCAAATGCTTAGCTTTGCAAATTGCGAAAGTGTCTGCCAATTACGATAAAGAGGCTCGCCTGCAATAAACTTACATTTTAAATTATAATCCTCCAGATTATGGTAAGTCTCTTAAGATTTCTTGCCTTTAGTTTTTTTACTTTTGAATTTTTTATCGCGATTCAACTTTAACGCGTCTTTTTCAAGGGCATTTCATCTTTAAACTTCCGTTTGAACTTGGTTTCACATGAGTTCATCGTCACTTTAAATAGCAATTGATCTTTTTTGAGCAATCGTATCATTTTATTATGTTTTTACAAGCATGACGCTGATGTGATCCAAAATTTCTACGCAATATTGTCTACCATATATTTCAGAGAAGTCGTATCCATTTACATCAAAATTTCAATATCAGTTGATATCGGGGTTTTCGCAGAAACCAACAAGCTGGGAAGTTGAACTAAAATATTCATTTTTTCCCTTGTGGGACATATATTCACTGTATCTTGTCCAAAGGTAGTGTTCGAACTTTTCGCGTCATGTTTGCGTCCCTGTTGAAACATCACAGCTCGGGCCACGCCTCCTGCTCTTTTTCTCAGATCATCTCATCCACGACCAAGATTCTCGGAAAAGCATAAACCGGGCTTGCTTAAAGCGGGCTTCCAGCGTGTACGTATATACTGCCATGCAAATGAAAATAAGCGTATCTGCAGGATATGCAACTATTTGCTGACGTCGAAAGTTCATTCAAAAATACTACGCACATACTTTTGCAAATTTTGGAAAATAGACAGTTGCTTTCTACATAATAAACTTTAAATTCTTATATTTTATGGCTAGATAAACGTATTTTTATTATTTTTGTTATGATTTTGCAGTTACGTTTTCTGTGATTTAATATCGGCTATAATTGGGGAAACCACAGTCGAGTTACTAAATTTTCTCATATCCTCAAAAAACGTTAAATTTGTTATTTTTGTCAATAAGTTATTCTATTTATCCCAAAATGCGCAAGTGTCACAGATTCATTGCTAATTTGTAGTCCATTTATGTTAATAAATATGGGCGCGACTATGGAATGCGCATGCTAATCTGTTATTTCGCAGATACGATTATTTACATCTGCATTCGCGTGCTTTTTGCACAGACAGTGAATTATTTGTGGAAATTAATGTACAGACGACTCCATATGAATTGTGACCAAAATTTCAGATAAGTTCATTTCCATTTGCACAACAATGTATTAGATGGATGCGTCCATTCATTATCAGTCTACTATCCGTTCACTTTTTGGAATCCCCTGTAGGAAAGTTCTACAGTTTTGAAAATCGACTGTTAGAGGAAAAGCGCAAAAAAAAAACAGCCCATACTACGAGAAAACTTCCTTATTACTAATCAGGTGAGCTTTAGCGTGGTATAAGTTGTTTCTTCGATCTTTCTTTCTAACGAGTAATTTTCAAAAATTTCCCGAAACAGTGACCATTTCTCCAAGTTTCTTAAATTGAACTTTTTTGGAATAATCACTCAGATCCACAAGACTTTTGTAGTTTTAAAAAAATATGCATCTGAAAAATTGTCCAACTCAAAAGATACAGCTCTTAGAAAAAATGTTCGGTTAAGAGTTCCATGAGTTCTGTCCCTCTTCCTCTTTCCGACCGTTAGAGTTCTGCAAAAAAATGTTACAAATATTTTCTCAATCCGATAACCAGAGAAACACCCTGAAGTATCACAAACAATGCTCAATCAACTGAAAACTCTGAAAAAAATTACTTTTTCAAAAAAGAAAAGAGCAGCGTGAAGTTGGCTCCCCATTTTCTAGAATAGAGTTAGACATCCTCAAGGGAGCGGCCGGGAACCCAGAGTTTTTTGTTGACGTGCGACAACCTGAAACTGATTTCTAGTAATAAAATGCGTTGAATGACGTCGAATTGATTTTTAAACGTGTTTATTTATTTGATAATTTGTAAGCTTCACACAGTCAAATCACATCCTCCATCTAACAAAAATGAAGAGATTGAATAATCGCAATACTCTAAACAGAGTTTTTGATTCTCTGAAGTTAAAATACCAGAACTGCCAGCGAGATCGCCAGAACCATTGAAAAGGGACTTAACTCGAAAACCATGTCATCATCAAGGAAATTCTTCAAGATTTAAAGATTATCCTAGTATATCTTCTCATGCATTAAATGATAACATCACGTTTTGAAAAATATCATTCAGTCTTGACAGACCCATTGCTTCGATATGCTATCCATCTTATGCATGCGAGTCTCGCACAGAGTCCATGTCCGGACCGGAAGTGGCCAACGATGCCTCCGTCGGGTGTACAAAAGCGATGAAGAACCCTCTGGCATCTTTCCTCTTTGGTAGCAGCCAAGACATTCGTGGTTCAAGGCCAAGTCGACGGGAACTTTTTCACGTCGTCTCTGGCATTTCTTCAGTTTTCTTTTCATCGTCATGTGGTGGTGAAAGTCAATTACAGGCGAGTTGGTCGTCGCATTCAGAGGACTGGTTGAACGAGTACCTTCTTATTATAGGCCTGGACCTCGTTGCTAATATGATATTATTTCACACGCTTACTCTTTGCTATCGGCATTTTACGTACGAAGAATACGATATCAATTTTGTTAGGACCCATCCTAAATGTAGATTGAGTCCTGTATTTCGAGGACAACATATCCAGGATGAATTTTGCTAGAACAGTACTCAGCGCCGCGAACTCCACCTAGACGTGGCACAGTGGTTCAAGATCCCAAATTCCTGGCCAAAACTCTAAAAGTTAATATTTATGGATTCTCGAGTGTTTATATCGCATTTTTCGGGTCGTTGATTTCAGAAATGATATTAAACATTTTAAACTCAGAATGGCGGACCCAAAATGGCGGACCCAAAATGGCGGAAATTTTTCCAAAATTTTCTATTGTTCCCCACGAAAATAAGTACAAAGGGGTTTTTGGGTCGTTGATTTCGAAAATAATATTAAAAATTCAAATTTTAAAATGACGCACCCGAAATGTCGGACATTTTTCTAAATTTTTAAATTGTTTCACACGAAAATGAGTACAAAGTCCACATATTCGAAAATGTTATTGCCTTATTTTCCAGTTTATAAACTTCTTACGCCAAAAATCTGGAGTTTTCATTCTGAAGTCGCTTTTATTTTACAATGTTCTTGATAAATTTATTACTGTTACATATATTCATTGTTCATATATTTAGTGTTTATATATTTATAGTTTTTTATATTATTTATTAATTTGTTTTATTTCTTGACGAGAAAATTGAATACTTTTACTGACAAGTACTTTCATTTCATAAAATGGTAAAATTCAATTTGGACACCCTATGTATTGTGTCCAGCACATATCAAACAAGGGTATATTTGAACGTCACTGAATAAATTACTTTCATTTTGAATGAGTATCTTTTCGGCATGGCATGTGGCGCGTAAAGAATTACGGATTATTGGGCTATACCGCGGGTGAACACTCCCTCGCAGTTGTAGAAAAAGCGCATTTATTTCTGCGGGGGCAGCCCGGGGCAGCTTTTGTTGAAGGAATCAAAAAGTTGGTACTTTTTGGCAATCAAAACGGAGAATCCCGGCGCGCGCACTCGCAGGCAAAAAAAAAGAATTCACTACGTTAGTCCTGAATTATATATTTTTTTAAATTTTTTGGACGGGCACATTTTACTTCCAATATTATTTATATACTTGTTCGAAATGCAAATGCGAAAGCAGGCAACGATTTAATGTACCTTCAAGAATATCCTCCATGTCACCTTATCTGTTTCTGGCACGAACCTACAGAATAACAACGTTTTTCGTCGAACGCTCGAAACTCGAGAAACACACTGTTGGGCGCGCATTCGGCGAAGAGTCAAGTTTAACTGCTCGCCACAAGCACAGTTTTGAATGTAGTGACTTGCCCTTCTACAAAATTATGCTCCAACGTCTCCTACACAAGTAAAATAAACATTTACCTCAGCCGGTAAACTTCGAATTTCGAGGTTTTGGCCAGCTTTTTGGGATCTTGAACCACTGTGCATGGGTGCTGCTTATAGAAACGCTCAGAATGCGATTAAAGGAGTCTAGGACTCAGCCTCGGAAGGCAGTGGAAAGGACTCGAAATAATTATTATCCTAGATCCTGATTCCTGAATTACCAGTCCTTAGTCCAAGATTCTCGAACATAATGCTGGATGTCTCTTATACACTTTCAAGATCCATTATCATCATTGTCATGATTCAGAAATTATAACTATCAGAGTGGCGACTTGACCGGGAAACCGGGATGGACCGCGAATTTAATATAAAACCCGGGGAATTATTTGATTCAACCTAGAAAATCCAAAATTTTACCGTCAAAATACGAGGACTGACCACTTTCTTTTCATAAATTGAAAAGAGATCTCATTTCATTTGAAGTATGTAACGTTCCTTTAGTCTGATTCTGACAATTTTTGGATATATCTGTACTGCATGTTGCTCTGTAAAACTTTTTTTAACTGACTCAAGTTTGATAATCAAATTGATGATAGCCCAAACCTTCCGAAAAAATTATTTTCTCAATTTTTTCAAAAAAAATATATTTAACACGTTTTATTTGCTTCATCCTCATTTATATGACTTCGGACAGGGAATTTCAGAAAAAAAAATTTGTTTTTATTCTAGACCAGGGAGTTTCAGTAGAGACATATAATTTCACTTGGAACATAATAATAATAAATAATAATTTTATCCGAATGGAGAAGGGAGGAAATTGAGAAAATCGCTCTTTCAATTTAAAATTCATCAAAATTTGAAACTTCTTCTTCCCTAACTTAAACTGAAGAAAGTACTTCAAGCAGTTTTTAGAGTACGAAGAATATTTCAAATGAGAAATATTTCTGAATTATAAGAGAAAACTTGTTCACATTTTTTATTGCGAATTAATCTTTTTTAATTCAAAAATCAATTACTTGGTTGAAAGTTAAACTCTTTTGCTGGAAATTAAACTTTTTGTTGAAGGTGCATCACTTAAACTAAAAATCCACCTCTGATTGAAAATGTAACTGCTTTATTAGAAATTAATTCATAGTGAATTAGTGAAGATTCGAGTTTTAGTTGAACATTTCATTGATTTTTGAAATAAAAAACAAAACCATTACTTTCAGAATTTACTTCCTTTGTTGAAAATTCGCCTCTTTTGTAGAAAATTTATCTTTATAGTTGAAAATTCACCTTTTTTGCATAAAATACGTTTATTCCCGTTGAAGGTTTATCATTTTACCTGAGAATTCATAAGTTTGGTTCAAAATTAGTTTGTCTAACTCGATGAAAATTTGTCTTCATGGATTGTAAATTCAATTAGTTCGTTGATAATTCACATATTTTGTTAAAAAATTGATTTTCAGTATAAAATTATATTTTTCTTCGAAAGTTACTTTTCTCATTTGAACTGAAAATTCAATTTCAACAACTCAAGTTAAACATTTGAATATTTTTCATATCAGTCGAAAAGTTATCTGGTTGATTACTCTTATGTTTGGTTCAAAATTAATTTCCAAGACAAAAATGTTACTTCTCTATTTTTAGTTCAAAATTCAATAATTTCGTTGAAAAGTTGTATTTTTCAGTTGAAAATTAATTTTTGGTCAAAATTTCAACTATTATAATGGGGGGTTCATCATTTTAGGTAGAAACTCGTTTTTCTGGTTTAAGATTCAAGTACTACAGTCAAACATTTACAATTGTATTTGAAGTTTCATCATTTTGCTCAAAAATCGATTTGATTAAAAGTAAGTTTTTCTTTGTTCAAACCTAATTTTTTTTTGTTATAAGTATTTTTTTTCAACTAAAAATTTAACATATTCCAATTGAAAATTTCATAGGTGTAGTTGAAAATTCATTTGTTTGAATAATATATGTTTTATATATTTTTATATATGTTTTTATAATAACATGCGTATTAAAATTTCGGTGGACTATAACCAATCTTTTTCATTTGAAACCATTCATCTGTTTGAGAATTTAACTCTTTCAGTTTATGATTCTTTGTTTAAGTTAAAAACTAAAAATGTTATTGTTCCATTTTCGGTCCATCTTTCTATTTGAAAATAACTCTCCTTGTTTGAAAATTCACCTTAGTGTTTGAAAATTGAAGTGCTGTAGTTAAATATTTATCATTTTAGTTGAAAATTCATCTTCTTGGCTTGTAATTCAAATTGTTCTAGTTGAAGATTCATAATGTTATTTGAAAATTCATCACTTTGGTTTGAAAACGAACTATCTTGGTAGAAATCCATTCTTTTTTTGTGATCGCAAATTGATTTTTTCAATTTTAAGTTTAAGTGTTCCAACTTTTGTACAAAAATGATATTTTTTTCGTGGAAAGTTTTAGTCTTTTTTTAAAAATTAATTATTTTGCAATTCTTGATCTGTTTTATTAAAGGATGTTTCTGCTGGAAATCCTATCTTTTTCTTTTTTAAAATTGTACTTTTCGCGGTTAACCTTGGAGATTTCGTTGTAAACTCTTGCTACCCTGTTACACGTCATCTTTCCAAAATTTTACGAAGTATAATTGTCTAATACTTTTTTTGTGTAATAATTGATAACTCCGAAATTCGACTAGCTCGTATTTGAGCAGTTTATAAGAATTACTATCAGATTCCTGTAGTGGGCTGGTGACCCACTCAGTGTAAAAATAACCAATAAAAATTCGTTTACAATGATAAAACGTAATAAAATTAGCTTACCCCGAAAGGGATTTGGCTTGATGGTATAATAAAAAAAAAATAGAATTAACGTCACGAATTGAAATAAATGTTTGGGTTTTGCGTCAAATGTGGATATGTTACTTTTGGTTGACCGGAAAAATTGAAAAACTTGACCGGGAAAAACCGGGGAATTGAAACCGTCTGTCGAATCGCCACCCTGATTATGTTTACTTTTTTGTTGCTGCATATAATTGATAATTCTATTGATATATTTATGTTTTTATAGAAGCAGGATTGAATCTAAAGCAATTTGCAAAGCCTCTAGGGTGTTTGAATTTAATGGGAAGGATTGTACGACAAGAAAGAAGTAAAGAACCCTGAAATTAAAAACTCGAGGCCGTAAACCGTAAAGAATGCGACTCGCAAGCGGTATGGGTGATTGGAGTCGACTGCAAAGTGCATGGAGCACCTTGCGTGAGAGGTAGAAGGTATCCCTTCTCCTATGGCAATATTTGCAATGGGGAAGTTATCGATCCTACAGTCACCACTACCTCGCCGAGTCTACCCTTACATATGGTCCCTCATAAGCCCATGGACAAGAAAAAGATAATGTAAAAACCCTTCCATTCGTTGTGTCACGCTCTGTTTATACTTGCCTATGATACCATGATTGTTTACTCTCATATGTGGCATTTACTAAAAAACTTGGAGTATGCACACTCAGATGAGGCAAATATTTTTTCAGGATCGACTCACGTGGGAAGATAATTATTATTTCATGAAACAATTTTATGACAAATAATTATCAAGTTCCATCCAGAAGGATGGAATTCGCTTGCCTAATAACTGTAATTTTGAATAGTGGATAAGAATATCACGACTTAATATGAAGACACACCCAGTGACTGGAGAATCCTCAGTAACCAACTTGAAACTTTAAAATAATCTTAGCCATAAGACCGGGTGGTCTTACTTGGAAAAGCATGGAACTTCGGCTACAGACCGCCAGACACAGCGGCAGCCGCTCTACACAAACTACAAATCTCCGTTAGGCTGTTGTCCCAGTGATTAATAGTTAGAAAAATATAAAGAATTTTGCAACTTTTCCAGTGTTCTCTCGTTGCTGCTACATCATTTATAATATTAAGATAGTTTATCATCTTCCTGTTCTGCAACCTGGATTCAGAAAAGGGTTTTCATTAACAAGAATTTAAGTCTTAACCAGCAATGTTTTGTTGAAAGTTTTTATGTGGGAACTTTCATTTTGATATAGTTTCAATACGCAAGGTTTACCATCAATGAACTTCGAAACGAACTCGATTCACAACCTGGAAAGATTCATTTTCAATGAACAAGTTCAATTTTAAACGCACTAGTGAGATTTCCAACCTTTAAGATTAATGATTTACTAAATGTTACAGTTTCTAACAAATTTGAGTTTTTGACAGGACAGTTGGATTGACGAATAAAAGATTAAATTTCAACAAAAAAGCTAATTTTTAATCGAACTGATTGATTCGACAAAAGAGACGAATTGAAAGTGTTGATAATATCACTGTTTTGGTGAAAACCCATATTTTTTAGCTGGAAATTCATATATCCAACAAAAAAGAAGAATTTCAACCAGAAAGATAGATTATCTACAGAAAAGTTGAGTTTTCGAACAAATTTCAGGATAAATAAAAATTCTACCAATATAGAGCAAGTTTCAACAAAAAAAGACGAATTTTGGACAAAACAGATGAATTTCCGAACAAAAAAGAGCTGATCTTCAACAAAATTGATTATTCTAACAAAGAAGATTAGTTGAAAGGGTGAGGATTCAACTTTTTTGTTGTGAATTTATGTTTTCGGGTTACCAATATGAATTTTCAAAAAAAAAAAATTGGATTTTCAACACAATTAATAGTGGATTTAAAGTCAAAAAGGAGATTCATGTACATTACAGTGGAATTTCTGAACAAATTTTTGGAAAAATAAACATTCTACCAAAATAGAGGGAGTTTGAAACCTAAAAGCCGAATTTTCAACGAAATTGTGGGATTTCCAAAAGTAAAGATTAATTATTATCCAGCAAAACAAACATTTTCTAACAAATTTCGGGAAAGATAAAAATTCTATCAATATATAGAAAGTTCCAAAAAAGACCAATTTTTAATAGGATGGTTGGATTTACGATAAAAAAAGATTGATTTTCAACAAAAAAGGTCATTTTTGATAGAATTGATTCATTCGGCAAAAGAGACTAATTGAAAGGGTTGAAAGTATCACTTTTTTGTTGAAATTTCATATTTTTTGTTTGAAAATACGAATTTTCAATGAAAAAATTGTATTTTGAACAGAAAAGTCGATCCATGAACCAAAAAGATAATTTATCTTCATGACAGTTGAATTTCTAGACAAAGGTTTGAAACAAGTAAAAATTCTACCAAAATAGAGGAAGTTTCGAAGCAAAAAGACGAATTCTCGACATAACAGTAGGCTTTGCAACCTGAAATGATTTATTTTAATAAAAAAGTGAAATTTTAAACGGAACATAACAGTGGAATTTCCAACCGTAAAGCTTAATTATCTACAAAATGTTACAATGTCTAACAAATTTTGGGAAAAATAAAAATTCTAAGAAATATTTTCGACAAAAAAAATGGGATTTTCAACAATTAAATGGATTCAAAGTCAGAAATGTGATTTATCCAACAAATTTTGGGAAAAATAAAAATTCTACCAGAGTATAGAAAGTTGAAAAAAATTTTTTTTTTGATAGGACAGTTGAATTCACGAACAAAAAAGCTAATTTTTAACAGAATTGATTGATTCAACAAAAGAGACGAATTAAAGGGTTGAAAATATCCCATTTTTGTTGACAATTCATATTCTTGTATTAAAAATTCATTTTTCCAAAAAACAAAAAAAGAAATTCAAACCTAAAAAATAATTTATCTACCAAACAGTTGAATTTTCAAACAAATGTCAGGAGAAATAAAAATTCTACCCATATTGAGGAAGTTCCAAATCAAAAAGACCAATTTCCGACAAAATACAGTTTGATTTTCAGCACGAAAAGAGTTATTTTCTAAGAAATTTATCAATTCAACAAAGGAAACAAATTTCAAGCAAAAGAATGGAATTAACAACAAAACGAAATTGTTAAGTCAATAAGAAAACAAATTTTAGGCAAATTGTTGGATTTTTAGCCCTGCTTCTAACTTTTCCTGAAATTGTATTTATTGAGATATTGTTTGTTTCTGCTCAAAATTTGTATTTTTTGTGATTGCACTTAGAATTTTTTCTTGTAAATTCAGATTTTTCTTCAATGGAGCTAAGTTATTTTGTACAGAATTCAAGTAGTTCGTATTTGGGCATCTATGCAGGATTTTTTAACAGTTTTCTCCCCCATGAAATGGGGGCTGGTTTTTATTCCATTTTCAAACGCTGTACTAAATGCGAGTCTTTTTTTTCAATATTTGACAAAATGTGTGTTTCCAATATTCTTTTGTGTAAAAGTGACACTTTTCAATATAGAAGAATTTATAGTTGGCAAAGCCAAGGATTATTGTACAAGGATGAGTACCTTAAATTTGCCCTTTCAACTTGCCCTGAAATTCTATTTAATAAAATATTGTTTGTTTTGCTGGAAATTTGTATTTCTTGTGATTACATTTAGACGTTTTGTTGTGTGTTTCCATCAGGATGACTCAATCATCAACAGATAATTTTCTTACAAGGAATTTTTTTGAATCACTAAAGATTCAAATTTTTGCCAACGGCCATGCCACGCTCAAAAAACCAGTTTCCATTCGATCACTGAAGTTAAGCAGTGTTGGGCGCGACTAGTACTTGGATAGGTGACTGTCCTGGAATATCGCGTGCTGTTGGCATATTAGCGGGAGACTGGTGTCCTCCCGTGTATTCAACTCAACCAAATATGACTCTTTAAGAGTTTTGCTTACAAAAAAAAAACGCGACTATTTTATCCGAAAGTCACGTTTTAATCGTATCGATCCTGTAAGACCTCGACCTTGGTCCTTGACGGTCGACCCCCGCGATTCCTGGGACATCGACCCTAAAGCTTTCTGAAGAAGGTCTCTAGTCTAGTTAGGGTTCAGGTGGGGCTACTGATTATCGGACGTAGATCAAAGTCTCGCTATAGTTTCCTACCAAGGCGGAAGTTTTGCATCGTGTATGTTTATAGACCGCCAAGTAAGGGTTGTAAGGCTTTTTATCCTCAGTACATAAATTCACCTCAAACGATCGATTACCGACACCTGTCCCATTACAGGTAATAAATAAGCTCAAATTGAGCACTCCTTTGAGCACGACTTAGGGTTGATGAACAGACTGGTAACAATGAACAGAAACTTCTTATGAAAAGTTGCAGAGATTGAAAATTTTACCAAATGTAGTTCAAGTCTCTCATTTCTCTATTAGGAAATTCAAGGCTGTGGTAATTGAGCTTTATCACATAGCGGATACCATACACCATACCCGCAGTGCGTGACTTCCTGCTTGTTCGCCACAGGAAAATTTAAATAAAATACTCATGGTGGCGACTTGACCGGAAAATCGGGAAATGACCGGGAATTTTATTGACCCGGGAAAACCGGGAAATGACCGGGAATCCATATAAAAAACCGGGAATTTACTTGACTCAACCTAGGCAAATAAAAATTTTACCGGGAAAACACAAGAAATTTCTGCTTTCTTTCTATGAATAAGAAACAGGTCTAATTCTTTTATTTGAAGCATGTAAATGTCTTTTAAGCTGATTCTGGAATTTTTTAGAAATATTTATTCTTTAGGAGAAAAAATTTATTCAGCCTATGATTATCTAGCTTATAATATTAAAATTTTAATTCAGATTTAGAAGAGAGTAATTTTAAAAAATCTGCCCGCTGCGCGGACACATTCTCATAGCGCACGGCGCGCTTCGCTCGCAAGTTTGAGCGCGCCTAGGGCGCACGTCATTCGAATCTCGCGCTTCGCGCTCGGCTTCATGCGTGCTTGGTTCAGTTTACAATGCATGTAATGCATACACA
>WSXT02036940.1:1701-13495 GCA_011762715.2 Neuroterus valhalla
GAAACTGCATGAAATTTTAAGGGTGAGGAGCTTTTTTTCGCCTGCCCTAAAATTTTTTTTTGTGAAAGTTTTTTTTTTTTTTGGGAAAAAATCCCCCCCCCCCCCCCCCCAGAAAATGAACCTTCTTGATATTTCGGAAAATATTCGTTTACAATAATAAAGCGTAAACGAGTTGAGCTAACCCCGAGAGGGATTTGGCTTGATGGTATGAAAAACATACCTTCCCCTTTCCCCAAGTCTCAAAAAGAGAATCGGCCTGCAACAGTTGCCCGTGAAATCGACTGGCCGTTTACGATGCTGCTTACCCGGATCGTTTGTTCAAAATTGAACCCTACAGCGAAACCGTATGAAATAAGCGGACGATTACAAACTCGTCCCCGGCTACCTGCCAAGTATACCCCTACCACTGGGCTCCAGTGCACAAAATACAATGTTCCCCATTTCCCAGGTCCGTGAGGGGCGGGAAGGCTTGCATACAAGGCTTGCATACTGCTTGCAGAAGACATTGAGGGGTAACTCAGTTGTGTGGTTATAGTTTTCAGGTCCCCGGGGACACATGAAGGTGACACCGGGTCACCGGTGACACCTCTCCCCCTCTCCCACAAGAAATGTGACACCTCTCAAACCACGTATTTTCCGCAGCGGTATTAGTATGACGGTACTTGCCTGCTTTATGACAAAAGAACTGGCCGCAGCACAGTGGTTCAAAGAGCCTCAAAGCTGTCCGAAAATCAAACATTGAACTTCGGATTTCGTGAGTTATTCTCATTCTTTTCCATAAAGGTCGCACCGCTACATAATGTCTCCAATGGAAAGAGAGATATGCCACGCCATTCTTGTTTTATGAACACGCAAAATTAACCTTGCTCGAGCGTTCGACGTTATGCTGTCACGGCCCGTAAGAATCGACTCGACAGAAGTGCCTGTTATTTTCCATGCGAGTGTTTAAATTTACATAAAAGGTATGGAGGATATTCCTGAAGGTATGTAGAATAGGCAGACGTAGTATTTTTATATTTTGTAAACTTTTTGTACATCTAATTTTGCGTCAAAGATTCGCCCGCCAAAATGACTTCCTCTCTGGGTATTTTTTTTTAAGTTTCAAAATAGTTATGATCCCGAGAGATCATGTAACATATGATACAGGAAAGTTTAGATTGTTTCATCAATTTTCGAAATCCGTTGAGACATCTTCCACCCTTTTCCACCAGTCCTTGGAAATTCGTTATTTTCTAAATTTCTTTTTGTGTAGAGCACAGTGGTTCAAAATCTCAAAAAGCTGGTGAATGATCAGAATCTCGATATTTGATTTTATCCGAAATTCAAAATGGCGGACATTTTTCTGAAAAAGTCGTTTTTTAGAAAGATGGCCGCCGTTTCGGGTCCGCTATAATCAATTTTGGATTTTTGACTTCAGTTTCGAAATCAGCGACCCCGAAAACCTTTTACTACTCACTTTCAAGTAAATACACGGCAAATTTGAGAAAATATCCGCATTTTCTATTTTGGATTTTTGACTTCATTTTCCAAATTAGTGACCCCGAAAACCCCTTAATCCCCATTTTCAAGTGGATGCATGGAAAATTTTGGAAAAATGTCCACCATTTCGGGTCCGCCAGTTTGAATTTCGGATTTTTTATTTCATTTTCTGAATTAGCGACCCCAAAAATCTCTTATTACTCATTTTCAAGTGAATGTACGGGGAATTTCAGGAAAATGCCCGCCATTTTGGGGCCGCCATTTTGAATTTTGGATTTTCGACTTTACTTTCGAAATTAGCGACCCCAAAAAACCCCTAATACTGATTTTCAAGTGAATGCACAAAAATTTCTGAAAAATGGCCGCCATTTTGAATTTTGAATTTTTGACTCCATATTCGAAGTCAACGACCCCAAAAACCCCTTTAACTTATTTTCAAGTAAATGCATAGAAAATTTTAAGAAAATGTCCGCCATTTTGAATTTCGGATTTTTGACTCCATTTTCCAAATCAGCGACCTCCAAAACTTTATATGGGTACTCGAACGAATTGAAATATCGAGATTCTGATTTTTGACCAGCTTTTTGGGACTTTGAGCCACTGTGGCGCAGGTAATTTCAGATTCCAAAAGAGTCATCTTCTTCTTGTGTTTTGAGAAAAATTGTTCAGTTGGAATGAGATCAATTTGTCGCAACCACTGAAGTGTTTTTTTCTCATTTTTGGAGAATCATACTTTGACTGAAAATATTATATGTTTCATCCATCTTGATTAGGACTCAGGAGAAGGAAACCTCGAGAATAATGAATGCACGCTAGAAACACACGCCTGTTAGCATTATGAGCGCGGAATGTGCATCTTACACGGTAAAAATAAGTTGCCAAAATTTTAATTAACTGAGTCAACCATTTTTGGATGGGGCCAAAAGTTCGTCGAAAATTGAAAAAGTCTTTGTTACAAAATTTGACAGATTAGTAATTGGAGAGTATAAGACGCCAAATAATCACAAAAGACTGTCAATAAGAATCTGAACCTAGTCAATGGAATTTTCGTTGACTGTCACAGCGGATAGAAGAATCTTCCGATGACTGATAACAAAAATTTAGGAAACAGTAATGCCACTAGAAAAAAAATTTATTTTGAAGATTTTTTTTATTATCTTATTCCTATACAGATTCATACTTGAATTATAATTTTTGTCTTAACGACCACAACCACACGGATAATATGACACGCAGAATATTCTGAAAAAATCTCGGTAAAACGTGGACGCTCGTAAATGCAGGGTCGTGTGTAAAATATGTGGAACCGGTTTCATCGGATTTTTTCATAACATGTAGGTGGGTATTTGAAATTTTTAGATGAGTGATAAAATGCAGTTTTCTGTTAAAATGTATATGATTTCTGATGATAATATAAATTAACGTTCATTTCAACTTTCAAAATGCAGTCATGCTGAAAATTGTCCGAGATTTAATAGCTTGAAATTCCATTCTTCTGAATCAGAAATAATTCTACTTTATACGATTTAATTTCCTCTCATAGTTTGAACAAGTGGAATTTCAAATCCCAAATACGGTGGTCGACGTTTTTTCGACGTACTGACGGTTCAAACCCTAATATTGGCATATCTCACAGAGAGTAAAATTATATAGGAGTATTAAAAAAAAATTTCAATTCGGTTGAAAATTGACGAGTCGCCGATTATTTGTCCGAAAGAATCCAAAATACCCCACTGTGCGGCACGGCGCCAGTCAGTGCCGTTTGACTGCGTGAGTGATTCAAGTTATTTGTGTATTATTTAATGTTTCGAAGTGGTCTGTAGGGTCTATTCCTCAAAAAATTGTGATATTCAACCTTTTGTCTACAAATCTCTTTTAAAAATTTCATGCACTGCACAATGGGTCATATTGACCCTATCGCTTTTCTAACTGATAACTATTTCAAAACCATTGAACCGATTTAAGCAAAAAGAAAATTGAATACCTGGAAAAAATCTAGAATTGTCTCAGAATTCTTCTCAGGTTCGGAGTTTGCACCCTGAAAACTCAAAAACGCTTGTGTCTTATAACATATTTTGCCATATTCTGAATAACTCCTCATTTTGCAAGGAATACTTTTGTAAACTTTTTTTTCAGAAGTAACTCTGATGAGACACTGGGCTACTTACAAGAGTTTCCTATGAGTGTATAACTTCGTTCTATCTATCAATTATTATCGGTAAGGTCCTGTGAATACGTGTATAAGTGTTACTTTGTCGCTATAGCAAAACGGGCGTGACAAAAATACACAACATATATATTCATGATCAATTTCAGACCAACTTTGCGATAATAATCATAACATAAGCATAGCACATAATCAGATTTATTAATTGGACTTTTGAATGTTGAATGTTATGTCAGAATTCTCATTCGCTATCACAAATCTCAAATGTGAGCATAATCAAGCGTCCAAAACAAGTCTACACAGAAAAGAGCAATCTTACTCACAAGCATACTGAAATACTTGACTCTCATTGACCAGTACCCAATTTTTTCACTCTTTAAATATAGCAATTTCATTTGAACATACCTGATTCCACAAAAATGCAAAATCGATGACACAAGGCTGTCAATTTTTTTTCTTTTATCGTCCGTTTTGTAGGTTCATGTCGTAACAGGTATCGAATTAGAAGAAATTTTTTTTATATATGCCTTTGGATACATATTTATATTCATTATTAATTAAACTTTCAAATAGTTTCTATTCACACATCAAGCAGACAATTCAATAGTGTGCGTCAACAGCAGTTTGAATTGGTAATTTCTGACTGATTCTATCAGATTTAATCCAGTTCTATCCAACTTACTAAGTATAGGGTTATATCCAGGCTGGTAGGATTTCCGTTTCTGAAAATACACATATTTGTTCATATTTCCAACTCGATGTCACATTCCGTGAGAACGTAAAAGTTCTTCAACAAAAATTTCGGGAAGGTGGTAATTTAAACTCAAAATAGAACGACATTGAAAGTGCTATCGTATTCTATTTCAAGGTGAAATCAATGCCAACCATCGTATTTAATTTCAAATTGAAATAAAATATCGACGTCCAAAGGTGCAAATTTAACAAGAACAAAGAGTTCTTAGAGTTTTTATAAAACTGTTGTGTACGAAGAGATATCAATTGGGCGACTTTACTTTCTAAGACCGGGTGCTGACGCGGCCATTTTGGTTATTTTCACACTTATGCGTCTCTTCAAAATAAACACTAAATTTTAGGAAAAGCTGATAAACGTTAATTCTGCCGCTTCTCTTAAGTGCCAGTGGAAATACAGTTACTGTTCGTTTTTTAATTTTCTTCAGGATGCTCAAAAACTAGCTGTGAAAAGAGATCCTCTCATAATCGTTTCACCAACTTTCATATTCTCCAGAATAATTCGAGTTTTTTACTAGAAATCTCGGAATCTTACAAAAATTCGCTTGCCTATTTATTCCACCCTTGGAATTATTGGGTAATATTATCTGGCTCCCTTTCTTCTTCTTTTGGACACATTTACAACCCACAACCTCATTTCCAATGCGCAATACTATCGAGGCAATCATATTACGGTGAATTTCGAAATACTGGTTCCAACAAGTGAATGCTAAGATATTTCTCAAAATTCTTAAGAATACCTTACTATGTTTGGAAGTTACCCAAGATCCGTTGAAATGTTTCGAGACACCTTAAAATTATGTATGGAATACTTTGCCATTGCGTGTAATTAATTGAAATTTCTTAAAACCTTTATTTTGGAGAGAGGATTTCATCCTACAAAATGTATAAAATTCCTCAGAAACTTTTTGGATCTTTTGAAATCTTTTGAATCAAACGTGTTTGGAGGTCTAAGGAGGCAATAAGGCAGAGGAAATGTATGTTTCTGACGGAAGGTACAGATTTCAGGAAGACTTTGATCGAAACTCGTATGAACTTTTTAACACACCGTGTCCATATACTAAAAATATAAAAACGTTGCTGTTCATATTATAAATTTGGTCATTATCTAGGAATCTCGATAAGAATTTGAGGTGTTGTGTTACGTAACTTAAAGAAGGCAGTGGCAACATGTTTGAGTGCGCGCAAAATCGCAAATTGCGAACAGAAGAGAATAAGGCGGAAGTAGATTGCGCATGTTTTGTGATTCAACACAAACGCTCATATGATACGCTGAATAGTAATTGTTGAACTTCCCTTCGCACAAATGTGTACAACGAGGTCAATTGACGTTAAATGGAGAGGCATTACTGAATTACGTAACCTAGGGCCATTTTGAAGGGTACACCCACACGACCATGCCACATCCATTACTCCATACAGTCATCGGTACGTTTGACTACTTAGAACCAAGTCTGAAACCTGGGATCAGTAACGTGGCGTGTGGTCTCCACCGGACGAGTATAAAACGTCTGCATGCTCCTGTTTATTAAGATTGTTGCATTCTTTCTGTTAATGGAACCTTTTCATTTCTTTCATATGTTTAAATTCATAAAGGAGAACAGAGCATTTTTTATAATGAACTGTTCTCTTTTCCCCTTTTTCGTGAAAAAATCAACCTATTTCCCTTTTTTTGAGCTCATTTTACGCTGTCCCTATTATATGCACACCTGGAATTTAAAAAAAGTCAAGTTCGATTGTCGATATTTGTGAATTAGAGAACATCAGAAATCTTATTTTATTGTGCTCCGTGTTATAGATTGGGTAATATATTTCGGCATCACCCCTCAAATCCACCCCTATTATATGTTGACGTAAAATGTTAAAAATTACAAGTTTCATTTTTGATATTCAGAAATTAAAAAACATCAAGTATCTCATTTTTGTATTCTCCGTATTATAGGTTGCTTGGAACATTTCCGTATCACACCTAAAAGCCACCCCTATTATATATGCACATGTGATATATGGAAATGAAGCATGTCAATTTTAACATTTTAGGTGTGCATACAGATCTTAACCTAGGAAGGCTATACTTCGGAAGCCCGAATTTTAATGCTCCTCAAGACTTTTAATCTGCACATCTAGAACTACCAGAAGCCAAGTTTCAAAAAATTCAGCCAAGAACCATTTCCTATATAAATTCTGTGGGGTCCTTTGTAGACATTGTTAGGGAATTTTAGAAATTTATCAATGTTCCGAAAATGTATGAAAAGTATGGAATTTTTTAGAAACTATGAATATTTTCGGAAAGTTTGAAGGAGTTTATGGAAAAGCTTGTGGGTTCGTAAATTTATTGAAATTTCTGGAAAATGGGTAAAGAGTTTGACAAAATTAATAGGAAAATATGTTAACGTTAGAAAGTTCGTCATACTTGTGAAAATCGTATAATTGCTACGTATGAAAGGTTTAAAACTTTTGGTAAGTTACGATCATTTATAATTGTGCTTAGATCCTTAGGAGTCAGTGATTCTTTGTGAGGGTAATAGAAATTTATGGAAGTTTATTTTCCGTCACGTTTTACTCAGGATTGCGAATTCTTGCCGCAATTATAAAGTAGTAAATGGTCTTGTCCCATAATATATACCAGAATGCAGGAGACTTTGCCCTCTTCAGTTTGCAACACACACCGATAATAACTACTTTGATTCTGGTTTTGTTATCAAACTTTCCGACTTTTCACTACATGACTGATGCTTGGTGGGACTGACATTATGAACGGACACGCCAACTTATGACGATTTACATGCTTAGTTTGGACATGATTTTATACTTACAAAATGAATTTTCGTTTTTGGTTGGTTGTTGAGTTGATAATCTGTATAATGAATAATACAAAAGATATGTAGCTTCGGATGAGAATAGAACTGTTACGGATGAAAGATATGCCCTTGATAAAGTTTTATGCGATGAATGGAGACTAGGTATATGGATTGCCAGAGGCATGAATGATCTTAAGGAAAGGAAACTGCGAGATAGAATGTGCGTAAGAAAGTTAGATGTTTTATGTGTACCGCGAACAAAGAAGAAGGGATTATGAATGAAAGAGCCAAACAGTATGTCAAAAAGCATGAATGTGTATCTTCACGGTTACCTATGTGTTCGAATGAAAATGGGAATCAGAAGACTTTATTATAGCGTGCTCCCTTCCAGTCGATGTTGACATTAGGGATGAAAAGATTCCTTCTGGGACTTGTTAATTGATACCATGGATACATGCGATGCTAGAGAAAGAATTATCTATTCTTGTAGACATGAATGGCTGCGTTACGGTTCAACGAGAAGGTACAGGCGGGGCTCTTGGTCATTTCGAAGGCCAAACAACGAACTGTAACGGAGAAAAATTGATTAGCTTATGCTCAGAAAAAGCCCAGTTTATTATTAACACCTGGTTTGGGCATAAAATGATGCACAGGTATACTTAGTGCAGAGGCTATAGCTACATTATGATTGACTTTGTTGTAGCGGATAAGATACTAAGAGGACAAGTAGGAGACAAAGAGTTATGACTGGCTTTGAATGTGGACCGTATCACTTCCTTCTAGTTTCAAAAATAAACCTGAATCCTAGAGATCCTAAAAATCATAGAGATTTTTTTTCAACATGTGTTGAAAAATGATGAAAAATATTTTAACTTTTTCCAAGGGCTTCATGCGATTTTTGTACGTTGATTTATGACATTAATTTCATTTCCCAATTAGTAGCGCGTATCGTCGGAAATGAGAAGGTTGCCTGCTTAAACCACGTCCATTGTAAATTTCGCAGAACTTTCTTTCTTGCGTTTTTTCCTCGAAGTTTGCGGAATCACGATGAGTGGAGATAACGTGGAATTATAAAAACCATTCTAGCGAAGGAAGGAGAAAATTTTATAGCACTGTGTGACTTGAATGCGCACTTAAGTAACGCTTATCCGTGACTTAAACAGGTTATTACGGCACCGCGCCTATGACCCTCGCTACCACTCGGGCCCTAACTTCACGGTGCTGTACTAACCTATTTGAAGTCACGGATAGACGAACCGTAAGTGCGAATTCAAGTTGTTCAGTGTTATAAAATGTTGTGCGATACTTGAGACTTGAGTGGCCCATTTTGGCACGGCGTGTAGTTAGCGCCCGAGTGGATAACACGTATCGTAATGTAATATTACACAATAATATTTTTATATTTCCATGGAGATGTATACTCCTCTATGTACAAGAATCAAAATGAATATTATAAAACTTATTATTTATACATGTTTGATATTGATATCGGCTTATAATTATACTTCTGGATGATGGAGTAAGCATTAAATCATCGTAGAATGAACGTAAAAACCGACCTCACCTCGCGGATTATCACCCATTCAATTATTGCGTGATTGAATCTATATACTCGACAGAGCCTTTTGAGACCATTGAGAATTTCAGCTCTAGTTTAAGAACGTTAACCTTATACGTCTTGGAGCTAGTTATTTTTGGAAGTCTTTTCACTTTTATAATTTTTGCGAACAGATAACACTTGTATCACTTAATGCATTTTGCACTGGATATTCGTCCATATTCACGATGTCAACCTCTTATTAATTAGAAAAAAATTCATTTTCAGGAAAAATTGGACTATTCTACTTAATTTTCTACGGAGTGCTGGCTGCTCTAGTAGCGATTTGTTTCTGGGGCTTTTACCAAACAGTTGACCCGAGGACACCAACTTGGCAGTTGGAACGATCACTTATTGGAACAAATCCTGGTTAGTAGAGAAAATAATGATTTATCAATTTGTGGCAACCAGTGTGAATATAATTCAATATCGTTCATTCTGAATTAATTAGTCGCGTCAGCCAACTTTATCAGGCAATCAGAGTCGAGCCTCAAAACAGTAGCCTGCTTGGCTGGCTCGATTTACGAGATACATTTTTTCAAGCATGGGCTCAATACCATGTATGTACTCAATAAGCATGTGCGCCCTCTTACTTTCAACCGATGGTCGAGAAATCGCGAAATGAATTTGAAAACTTGAGACAGGACGTAGCCGCAGTGACTCCGTGCGGAGAAAATTCCAATTGTTCCACGTGTCCATGACGCAATCGATCGCGTCCACGAGCATACAAAAGAAAATAACAGGACAATCTTATTGGCTGGTTTCATCTCCTTTTTTCGAGAAAGCAAGTAAATGCATTGGACCCTGCATTTATGATTCAGGAATTGGACAGGGCTATCGTTAGAGGCGGTAGTCGATATACCTGCCTTGTCTCAGGGCCGCCTTTTCATAACTTATCGTGTAGCAGAAGATCGCTTTTCGAATGACACTGTTTCAGATGTTTATGTTCACCCACGATCGCGAGTGTACAGAATAAGAAAAAAGACTCACGAATTGTACGCCACGAATGTTTCAGTAGTTGAAATGTACGGTATAATAACCATCTACAACCCTAGGACCCTAAACCCTAGGACTCTACCCGACCGATATTCCTAACGTTACGGAGGTTGATCTCCTTGGTCATAAGTTTACATTCAAAAAATTTTCCGCCTTTGACCGTGAAGCGACTACGTTGGCTTGTAGGTTTCATGCATTCTTCAGGCTTCCTATTCGAAAGGAGCCAAGTCTCAAACAGTATCAAACGACTTGTCAAATAGGAATGTAAAAGTTTCAACGCCTGTAAAATGGACTGAGCAGGTCGTAGATGCGCACGCGGACTTTAGAGCAACTCTCAACGACGCCTCGTATTATGCTGTTAAAGTGGTACTATAGTAGCTGCTCGGAGAGGACTGGCAACCTCTGGCATTCTTCTCAAAAACGTTGCGTCCAGCCAAATTAAAATATGGGGCCTATGATTGGGAAAAGCTGGCAGTCAACTTCGCAGTCAAGCAGTTCAGACACATGGTAAATTATAGAGAATTCACTATTTTACACTGACTGCAGACCTCTAGCCTTTGATGCTGAAAAAAAATCAAATGAATGATGAGTCTGTTGTTTCTGATGACTGGACTACGTTGAAAGTTCACAACGGTCACCTCATACATTTCGGGAATAGAGAATGTAGTCACCGTCGCATTATTAGGAACAGAAGAGCTTTCATCGAACATTGTCTATGATTCTCTGGCTGAATCACAAATGAATTACCAGGAACTCAATGATATCATAATTGAGAATAATTCTTCGCACTTGTAGAAAATACTAATTCCCGGATTCAGCGCTAGTATTCACTGTGATACATGCAACAATTCGGTAAGACCTGTTTCATTGACATCTTTCAGACGAAATAGCATCCAACTCGGGACATAATCTTGCACACGCGGGGATCTGAGCGACTGCTTTACTCATGGCACAAAAATTTATTTGGCCTTTGGTGCAAGAGAACTGGCAAAATCGAATACAGTGTTGCCTGCATTGCCAAAGTTCAAACGCATGTCACATCCCCGACTGAAAATTTGGAATGACTTCCAACAAGATTTGAGCATGCCTATATTGATATAGAAGGCCACCTACCTTATTTCCAGGGTGATAACTATATTCCTAACATGCACGCTGCCATACAAACATGGAAATTAGTAACTACATGTTGAATGATTATCCTGTCATTGTTACCGCAAATATTCTATCTTCATTATTTACAAATTATATTTTAGTTTGCTTATTGTTCGAATTTTAAATTGCATATATTCACTCGATTTTTTGTTATAAAGGGTAATTCTACAAAGTTATAGTAGATTTGGCTCATCTTATCGAATTATTATTGTAGATACGATCATACTTGAAGTTATCAGACGGATAGAATAAGATATCGTAACTACACTCTTCCCATGAAACTGCATGTTAATAGATAATAAATCATAATTGAGCATCACCAAATAAAAGATTATCCAATTCAATTATAATTCAATTACTTCATGATTAATTTTTCACGTAACATGAATGTAAGCAGGGGAGGCATCCAAAATGTAGATACTGTTTCTCATATTTAAATGGCAGCGTAGATCGCTGTACTCTTTGGCCTAAAATGTTTACAGTCATCAAACGATCTTAAAAGACATTCAATGTACACTTGCGAAATGGAGATACCGCTGTTTATAGATCGCCTGAAGCCGTTTTATATGATCACGAAACTATTTTATACGATTCCCATAAACATTTTATTTGTCGTTTGATGGAATTTTTTTCTAACATCATAAGAAAATTGAAACAATAACATCAAGCTTGCAATTAACCAGAAAAAACGTTTTTAAGTGTAAAATTAGTGAAAATAAAAAGAATACACTTACATTTGAAGCACTAGATCAATTTTTTTCGACCTTCATATGTGACATTTACGTTCAAACCAGGAATTTTATTTTGTGTTCTTTTTTGTCACTGACTTGCAACAATGTTTCACGGTTGGAT
>WSXT02036951.1:2612-13495 GCA_011762715.2 Neuroterus valhalla
AATGAATCAGAAGGATTTTGAACATTCTGAATGAAGCGTAGGATTTCAACTAATCTCAAAGGATTTCAAGACACACAGGAGTATTTCGACAAAATTTCGGACACCATAAGAGGGTTTTACTCATATTTCGGAGAATTTCTGAAGATTAAAAGGATTCAAGAATGAATACCGATAATTTAAAATTATTCTGAGGTTATCCAACGCTTATAAAGATATTTTGGAATATTCCATAAGAGATCAGTAAATTTCATAGAATTTAAAAAGCTAAGAGATATTCAAGGGTTTCCATAGATTTCTAAAGATTTAATGGATTTCAGAACCATTTCAAGGAACAAAGAGGATTTAGAGGGAATCTGAGGGATCAGGAGAGATTTCAAAGAATTCCAAAGTAGCATAGGATTACAGGGAATCTTGGAAGATTTCAAGAAACACAGGAGTATTTCGACCAAGTGGATTCAATAACGAAAAATGCTAATTAAAAATTATTCTAAGATTATCCGAGGGATATAAAACTATTTTGAAATATTCCATAAGGAAGTATGGGATTTCATAGAATTTCAAAGGTTTCGAAAGACACCCAAGGATTTCCATAGATTTCTGAGGATTTCATGGATTCCAGAACGCTTTCGAGAAATTACATAGGATCTCAACTAATCTCTAAGGATTTCAAGACACACAGGAGTATTTCGACAAAATTTCGGACACCATAAGAGGGTTTTACTCATATTTCTGCGAATTTCTGAAGATTAAAAGGATTCAAGAATGAATACCGATAATTTAAAATTATTATGAGGTTATCCAAGGGTTATAAAGATATTTTGGAATATTCCATAAGAGATCAGAAAATTTCATAGAATTTCAAAAGCTAAGAGATATCCAAGGATTTCCATAGATTCCTGAAGATTTAATGGATTTCAGAACCATTTCAAGAAACAAAGAGGATTTAAAGGGAATCTGAGGGATCAGGAGAGATTTCAAAGAATTCCAAAGTAGCATAGGATTACAAGGAATCCTAAAAGATTTAAAGAAACACAGGAGCATTTCGACCAAGTGGATTTAATAACGGAAAATGCTAATTAAAAATTATCCTAAGATTATTCGAGGGATATAAAACTGTCTTGAAATATTTCAGATGAAATGATGGAATTTCATAGAATTTCAAAGGTTTCTAGAGACACTCAAGAATTTCCATAGATTTCTGAGGATTTCATGGATTTCAGAACGCTTTCAAGAAATAACAAAGGATTTCCAGGTGAACCAATGAATCAGAAGGATTATGAACATTCTGAATGTAGCGTAGGATTTCAACTAATCTCAAAGGATTTCAAGACACACAGGAGTATTTCGACAAAATTTCGGACACCATAAGAGGGTTTTACTCATATTTCGGAGAATTTCTGAAGATTAAAAGGATTCAAGAATGAATACCGATAATTTAAAATTATTCTGAGGTTATCCAAGGGTTATAAAGATATTTTGGAATATTCCATAAGAGATCAGGAAATTGCATAGAATTTCAAAAGCTAAGAGATATCCAAGGATTTCCATAGATTTCTGAAGATTTAATGGATTTCAGAACCATTTCAAGGAACAAAAAGGATTTAGAGGGAATCTGAGGGATCAGGAGAGATTTCAAAGAATTCCAAAGTAGCACAGGACTACAAGGAATCCTAAAAGACTTTAAGAAACACAGGAGCATTTCGACCAAGTGGATTCAATAACGAAAAATGCTAATTAAAAATTATTCTAAGATTATCCGAGGGATATAAAACTATTTTGAAATATTCCATAAGGAATTATGGAATTTCATAGAATTTCGAAGGTTTCGAAAGACACCCAAGGATTTCCATAGATTTCTAAGGATTTCATGGATTCTAGAATGCTTTCAAGAAATTACAAAGGATTTCAAGGTGATCCAATGAATCAGAAGGATTTCGAACATTCTGAATGTAGCATAGGATTTCAACTAATCTCAAAGGATTTCAAGACACACACGAGTATTTCGACAAAATTTCGGACACCATAAGAGGGTTTTACTCATATTTCGGAGAATTTCTGAAGAATAAAAGGATTACATAAGAGATTAGTAAATTTGATAGAATTTCAAAAGCTAAGAGATATATAAGGATTTCCATAGAATCCTGAAGATTTTATGGATATCAGAACCATTTCAAGAAACAAAGAGGATTTAGAGGGAATCTGAGGGATCAGGAGAGATTTCAAAGAATTCCAAAGTAGCATAGGAATACAAGGAATCTTTAAATATTTCAAGAAACACAGGAGTATTTCGATAAAATTTTGGAGAACATAAGAGGTTTTTACTCTGATTTCGAAAAATTTCTGAAGATTAGAAGGATTTGAGAACGAATGCTGCTATAATAACAAATTATTCTGAAGTTATTCAGGGGATATAAAGATATTTTAGAATATTCCATAAGACATCAGGAAATTTCATAGAATTTCAAAATGTAAGAGATATCCAAGGATTTCGATAGATTTCTAAAGATTTCATGTGTTTCAGAGAATTTTCAAGAAACTACAAAGGATTGAAATTTTGAAGGATATGAAGGGATCCTTTCGATATCCTAAAGAATTTTTCAAGATTCGGAGGATTAAAGAACGGATGCTACCAATCACAAAGTATTCTAGGGTACCCAAGAAATTACAAGAGATATTAGAATATTTCACAGAGAGATTTTGAACATTTCGAAAGAAGCATAGATTCTCAAGTAATTTGAAGGAATTTAAGAGGTACAAGAGTATTCCTACGAAATTTGAAGAATACAAGGGGATTTTATTAGGATTTTGAAGATTTTGAGGTTTGGAAAAAATTCCACCAGTCTTCAGAAGATTAGCAAAGATTTCAAAGGATTTTACGGAATTCAAAAAGATATTCAGGGTTTTGACGGACATTTAGAGATTCTGAGAACTCTAGATCAAGTTCGACGAATCATGAAGTATCATGAGGGTTTTCAAATAAAGATGTTTTCGAGTATTTCAAGATATATCTCACGTGATTTCAAGAAATTTTAAATCATTTCAGGTCAAACCCAAGGGTTCTGACAGAAGTTAAGGGATTTTATGAGTTTGATGACGATTTTCGGAGAATACAAAGAATTTTACGAGGTTTCAGAAGTATTTTCGGAAATCCCGAAATATTTTGAGAGTAATCACAGAATTCTTGAGGATTCCGAAGAATTCTGAGAGATACGTAGGTATTTCCATGAGTTTTGAGGTATGTGAGGGGATTTAAATGAGATTTAAGGTGATTTAAACGTATTACAAAGAAATCCATGAGCTCTTAAAGGATCTGCGATGGTTTAAGGAGATCGATGTAATTTTTGGGGATTTTTACGAGTGAATTCAGATTTGCAGAAATTTCACTGGAACTCAATAGATACTAAAAGATTTCGTAGGATTTTAAGAGAGTTCGAAGGATTTTTGAGGATTTTGAGATACACCGAATCAAACTCACAAATTTCAAAATAATATGTCAAGAGATATGTCAAGATTTCAAAAGATTTTACAATATTGCAGGAGACTTCAGGGAATTGAATCGGGTTTGGAGGAGATTCACTGGATTTCAATAGATATTAGAGGATTTTTACAAATTTTCAGAGATTCTCAGGATTTAGGAACGATTATCGATAACTGCAAAGTATTTTGAGTGTTTGATGGATTCCGAGATATTTAAGAATATTTCGTGAAAAATCAATGGATTTCGAAGAATTTCCGAGTATTTCAAGAGATATCGAGGGAGTTCAGCTTTTTTCGAAAAATTCATGAATTAGAGAATGATTTTCGCAGATAATAAAGGATTTCCACGGAAATTTTGCGGATTTCAAAATGGATTTGATAATTTCACTACAGTATTCTTTGATCTTTTGAATTCCCTCACAGCCCTTCGAAACTCTTTGAAATCCTGTGCAATATTTTGAGATTCTTGAAATCGCTTTAAATCTTTGAAATCTTGTACAAAACCCTCTTAACTCTACAACTCTTCTTTAAAATTTGGTGGAAGTGCTTGAAATGTTGTGTGACATTTAGAGAATTCTTGAGATTCTTTGAAATCCAAGGAATCTTAAGAGATTCATTAATATTTCAAGAGATGTCGCTATATTTCGAGGGATTATAATTGAGACAGAAGAATTTACACATTTTGAAGGATTTCAGGAGTTTTCAATAAGATTTCTAAGATTTCAAATCATACAAAGAATTCCACAACTTGTCAGAAAATCGGTGAAGATATTCTTTTGGAATCCTTCAGAATCCCTTAAAGTTCTTTGGGATCCTGTGCAATACTGAAGATCCTTGAAATCTCCTAAAATATTTGAACTCTTCTATAAATGCCTCTAAACCTACAACATTTTCTAAAAATTTGGTTGAAACTCTGCAAAGAATCTGTGACAATTTTTTAGTTTCTTTGAAATCTTTGGAATCTCTTAAAAATTGATGGAATTCTTGAAACTCTCCCGAAATCTTCTAGGATCTCTTGAAATCCCTAAAGATATTCAAGAATTCAATTAAACAATTTGAAACCCTCCCAAATCCTGTGATGTCTTTCAACAAATTTTGAAATATCTCAGAATTGAACAGAAGCCCTTGAAATTCTTGAAAAGCTGTGAAATCTCTTTATATTCCGAAAAAGCTTTAAGTCCATTTGAAACGAAATAAAGGTTCGAAAATCTTTGAAAACCTTTCCTTCTTTCTTGAATTCTTTTTAAAGACATGTAATTCGATAAAAATCTTCTAAAAATCCTCTGAAATTCTGCGACGCCTTCCGAAATTTTTCGAAATCTATGAACATTTCTCGTATCCTTTAAAATACTTTGATATTCCATAAGATCTATGAAAATCCTTACAATCCCTTGAAATATTCAGATCCTATAAAAAGTCCAAATTCTCTAAAGTCCCTTAGATACGGTTGAAATCCTCCAAATATCAGTGAACATTTTGAAGTACTACCGAATTTCCCGAAATAATTCAAATCCCTTCGAAACTCATTTTCATTTTTCGAAATACCTTGAAAACTTCCATGATATCCTGAAACCCTTTGAAGTTTCATTAAGTCTCCCTGAAATCCTAAATCATCCAAATAAATATATTTTCAAAATCTGAAATTCGCCGATATAATTTGGAAAGATTATCCCAACTAATGAAAGTATTTCTGAGATTTCAAGGGATCCTATACAGTTTTGAGGGAGTTCATAGAGAATATGCATGTCATCCATAGGATTCATAGAATTTCGAAAAATTTCGACATGATTGAGAGATTTTTGGAAAATTTCACCAAATTTTCCAAAGAACTCACGAAATTTCGGAGGATAGCAAAGATTTCCAGGGATTCAAGGAGATTTTCTGAAAGGTGTTTAGCGTTCAACGAATTCCTGTATAGGAAAACTGAGAAGGCCTTACGAGGGATCCTCATGAATTGCTCCGACGCACAGTGGTTGAAGATCCGAATTCCTGGCCAAAATTCAAAGAGTTAATATTTATGACTTCTTGAGTATCCATATCACGTTTTTTAGGTCGCTGATTTCAAAAGTGATAATAAAAATTCAAAATTCAGAATGGCAAACTCAAAATTGCGGACATTTTCCCAAAATTTCCTATTATTTTTTACGAAAATAACTACAAAGGTGTTTTTTGGGTCGCTGATTTCAAAAATTATATCAAAAATTCAAAATTCCTAATAGCGGACCCAAAATGGCAGACATTCTTCAAAAATTTTCGATTTTTTCCTAGGAAAATGAGTACAAAGGGGTTTTTCGGGTCGCTGATCTCAAAAATGATATTAAAATTCAAAATCCAGAATGGCGGAAATTCAAAATATTATACACTCTGATCTCTATTTATTACTTGTTCACAGCTAAAAAGGTAAAGCAAAGTTGAACATTTCAGAAAAAACCACAACTTTCTAGCACTTACCTAAGAGAAAATGTTTATAAACAATAATAAATTGTTTACATAAGAATGTTTGTTATGGCGCATCAATTTTTACCACACTTAGTGAAAATTGGACAAAAAGCTTGAGAGTTAAGAAAAAACCGCAACGTTTTAGCACCAATCTAAGATTAGATAGTTATTAACAATAATAATTTATTAAACGATTATTTTTGTTAAATTAAAATAAATATCATTTCACTTCAAAGGAAAAGTAGACAAAAAGGTAAAAATTTCATAAAAAACCGCAAGTTTCTTTCTAACTATAAATAATTATCACTCCACTCTAATTAAAAAGTGATTGAAAGTTAAGAATTTCAAGAAAAAACTGCAACTATGTAGTACTATTCTAGACGAAGATAGCAAGAAACAATAATAATTTGTTTAAACAATTGATTTTGCTCATTTAAGTTAAATAGTTACTTACTTCAAGTGAAAAGTGGACGAAAACTTAAAGATTTCAGAAAAAAACGCAACTTTGTAGTATTATTCTAAGGAAATATTATGTTAATTATTATCATACTGTTTAAACAATTATTTTTGTAAACTTGATTTGATAATTACCTTGCTATAACTGAAACGCTGAAAATAAGCTGCGGAATTTTATAAAAAAAATGACTTTCTTATCCTTTTCTAGGACAAAGTTGCTGAAAAGACAATAATAAATTGTTTGAACAATTTTATTAAACATCTAATTATCAGTATAAAGTAGTATTTCATGTATATGAAACAACCTGCGTTGAAAAAACCGCTAAAAAATCATAATTAGCGCCAGAAACTCAAGAAACCCAATTTTTTCACTTATAGGGGTTTTTTCGGGACCCAATAAAAACGTCTTTCTTTTTTTGTGGAAATACGCATTCATTTCTACGGAGGTACCCCGGGGCAACTTTTTTTAAAGGGATCAAAGAGTTGAATAATTTTTGCGATCAAAACAGAGAATACTGGCTCGCGCGATCGCATCCAACAAAAGAATCCACTAAGTATATTCCTGAATTTTATGAATAAAAAAAATTTTGGAGGGGGACAATTTACTCTCAATACCATAAATATACTTGTTCAAAATGGAAGTACGGAATCAAGCAACGATTAAACGTACCCTTAGGAATATCCTCCATGTCACCTCGTCCATTTCTGGCACGAACTCACAGAACAACAATGTTTTTCGCCGAACGCTCAGAACTCGAGAAAAACACTGAAGCGCGTGAATTCGGCGAAGAGTTAAGTTCAACTGTTCGCCACAGGGACAGTTTTGGATATAGTGAAATGTGCTTTCACAAAAAGATGCTCCAATGTCCCCTACACAAGTATGAATGAACATGAACCTCATCCGGTAACTTCGAATTTTGAGGTTTTGGCCAGCTTTTTCGGATCTTGAACCACTGTGCAACAACAAATTTTCGAAAACAGCGTTGGGAATTGTTTCCTTATAATTTTTGAGCAAGACCATAATCTTATCAGTTTTCTGATTCTCTTTCTGATAAATTTTCCGTCTACTGACGATCATGAAGAGGAAGCCTTAGTAGGAAATACCCCTTCTCAAGTAAGGATACCCAAGATTACCCAGAACCTCTCACAAAAAAGACAAGAAATTCGCTTAGAAAAAGAGGATTGACAAGTAAACATGGATTTATTCCTCATTTCTCAGTTCCATATAAAAGAATCCTTTTGCTCCAGATCCATCTTCAGGTGAGCCCCAAATTCCTCTTCTGAACCATGGAACTGACTGACTAACTCAAACTTGGACAAGCAACATAAATTCTCTGGCATGATTGAACATAAATTTGGTTTGATGTTCCTTAAATCCAGAATAGATTGTCAGCATCTTGTCTCGGGATGGACCTAATCGAATTCCAGAATTTCCTCTTGGCCTCTCCTTTTTCCCACCAATCTCTGGAGAGTTGACGTCGCATCGACATTCGACCGCAGGCAATTGGGCCCTTTGCGAAATTCATCTACCTTATAAATACATCGAACGGATCGAAAGCTTCGATTTCTGTGTCGTGCCGACGCGACGATAGTTGGTATACCTGCTATCTCGAAATCGAATATCAAGTCCAAGGTGGTCCTCGGATCAGCCTTGAGCCATGGTCAGCTCGCTTGGATGGGCCTAATTGCAAGGGGGCTTGTACTGGGCCCGCTCCTGTTAGGGGCTCTTCATAAATATATACATGTGTGCCCAAGACCATCCCCTGTTTCATCCTTGACATGGGTCTAGGTATCCTCGATTCATTGCTGATATGACGGATTTATGTAAGAAACAATTGCAACTGAGGGGTAGGGTCGGTTTTAGTAGAATAGCACCCCTAGGCTGCTTCTGTTGAGAGATCTTCATGAATGTCTACATTGAATTTTAATACCAACTCTTGTTTCACCCCATACATGGGTTTGGGTATCGTCCATCCATCGCTGATATGGCGTATTTTAATTTAAACAATAACAATAGAGAAGCTGGCCCAAAACCAGTAAAATGAAAGTTCAAGGGCCACTTCTATCATGGGGTCCTTATAGATGTGTACATGCTGTTTTCAGAACTCATCTTTATCTTTAATCTGACACGGATTAGATTCCTTCCAAATATGACAAATGTTTGCCCAAAAGCCACTCACCTGTCAATTCTTTGTCATAGGTTTGGGTATCATCAATTCATTCCTGATGTGACGGATTTTGATCCAAACAATTTTAACTGGGATAAGGGGCTTTAGTGAAATGGCGCCCTGGGACCCACTTCTGCTGGAGGCTCTCCGTAGATGTACAGAAGACTTCCGTTTATCTGAACTCTCGTTTAGCTGAATTTCTATTTACCTGAACGCTTCCACGCTCGTTTGGGTGAACTCGAGCGGCCCCCTCTTCTCCAAAACTCTCGGATAGATACGACAACTGACGGTACCAACCAATTAGAAGTCGACTCTAGAAACACCCATGCGGAGGGGGACAGTGGCGGGAATTTCCTCCGAGTTCAGCTAAACGAATTTTTACGTCGCGTAGCGGTTCAGCTAAACGGGAGTCTTCTGTATACATGTATGCCCCAGACCAAGCATTTTGGGACCCTTATTAGAGGTTTAGGTATTGCCACTCAATTTCTAACATGACGGATTTTATTCCGAACAATTGCAGCTAAGGAGCAAGGTCAGCTTTCGTATAATGGCACTCCTAGAGAGCTTCTGTTGAGGGATCTTCATAAATGTATACATTGAATTTTGATGCCAACTCTTGTTTAACCCTATACATGGGTTTAGGTATCATCCATCCATTGCTGATATGGCAGATTCTATTTTAAACAATGATAATAGAGGGTCAAACCCGAAATCAGTAAAATCAAAGTTCCAGGGCTGCTTCTATCATCGGGCTTTTATAAATATGAACATGTTGTTCTCCGAACCCATCTTTTTTCAGTGAAATGGCGCCCTTGGACCCACTTCTACTAGAGGTCCTACATAGATGTATACGTGTATGCCCTGGACCAAGCCTTTTGGCACCCTTATTAGAGGTTGAGGTATTGTCACTCCATTTCCAACATGAGTTCTAATCCAAACAATTATATTTGAGGGGCAGGGTCGAATTTAGTAGAATAACACTCCTAGGCAGCTTCTGTTCAGGAAACTTCCTGGATGTATACATTAAAGTTTGAGGACAACTCTTGTTTCATCCTATAAATGGGTTTAGGTATCATTCATCCATTGCTGATATGACGTATTTTAATTAAAACAATAATAATCAAGGGGCAGGCCCAAAACCAGTAAAATGAAAGTTCTAGGGCCGCTTCTATCATGGTTTCTCTATTAATATATACATGTTGTTCTCTGAACCTACCTTTCTCTCAAATCTGACACGGGTTAAGTTTTCTTTGATTCATTCAGAATATCACAAATATTATGCCCAAAAGCCACTCTCCTATCAATTCTTCGCCATCAGTTTGGGTATCATCAATTTATTTCTGATGTGACGGATTTCGATCCAAACAATTTTAACCGTGTGTCAGGGTCAGCTTCAGTAGAATTGCGCATCTTTGTCTGCTTCTGTTAATGTACCTTTATTAATTTATGCATGTTTACATAAGTAAAACCTTCATTCGAACCTTGAAATGGGTCAAGGCATCTCTAGTTCAATGCTGATATGACGGAATCGAATTCAAACAATCGCAACTGAGAGATAGGGGGCTTTAATGAGATGGCGCCCTCGGACCAACTAGTCCAGGCATTGTGTCAGAATAATGAGTAAAATTCCCGAAAAATTCCTTTTTTCAATTTTTTTTTGAGAACGCTTCATTAAGGGGTCCTCTTTGACATATGAAAAAAGTGTCCTCGATTAGGAGGGGGAACCCGGTTTTTTTTTTTGGAAACATTTCCAAATTTCGCGTTTGCGTGTACGGGTAATTCCCATTCCATTGTACGGCAAAATGTCCAACATGTGAAAGAAATAAAACTATATTATGAGAAAATTTTGTTTGAAAAATAACCTGTTATCTTCAATAGGTTTCGAGTTATGATACATTGAAAATTGCAAAATTTTTTGGATTTTCAGCGAAAAATCGCTAAGTCTCAAAAACCACTCTTGAACCCTTCTTCCTAATTACTTCACAGATAAGTGTTTTACAGGTGATTTAAAGAAGACTCCATTCCCTGTGATTAAAAAAAAAAAAAAACGAATTCCTAACTAAAATAGGTCATGACCCCTCAAAGTTGACTGTTTTTGCCTATTTTTAGGGGCAAAAAAACAAGGTTCAATTTCTTCCAAATCAATCGTTCCAGGTGAAGTTTACGTCAATGTTAATAAAATGTGAAATGAAGTGAGCAAAAATCTGCGTGAATCTAAAAAAAAAGTCTTCTAGCCCCATTGTTTTAGGAAATGCAAGGTTCAAAGATTCCCTCTTTTTGGGCATTTTTGACCAAAACCGGTTTTTGAAGAATATCTCGTTTCCTGCGAGTCTCACAACAAAA
>WSXT02036962.1:0-13494 GCA_011762715.2 Neuroterus valhalla
AGATTTCATCAAATCCGCGAAAGTCAATTTTCACATAAAACCAATACCTTCTCATTCAGAATGAGAATGTAAAAAGGGAAAGTGACATTTTTGGCTTAAAAAATTAATTTTAAACCAAATATAAGTGTTTTCAACTAGAATAATTTTAACTTAAATGGAAAATTTTCAACTGTGTAACTTGAATCATTCACCGTCGAGACAGATTTCTGAGGAAGAACATTAATATTAAGAATATTAATATGTGAAGTTTCAACAGAATAATTGAATTTTCAATTCAAAAATACAAATTTTCACCAAATTGTCGAATTTCGAACTAGAAAAGATCAATTTTGCACTAAAAATGGAACAGTAAAATTTTTAGTTGAAGTAATTGGTTTCCAACCAAACTGATGAATTTTCAGGTACAGATAATGATGAACCTTCACATGAATAGATGTATTTTAAGCAAAAAGATTAATTTTTTACTATAAAGATTAGTTTTCTACAAAAACAAGCAAATTTTCCAAGATCAACTAATTTCAATGATCAACTAAATACTTGAATTTTCACCAAAAAAAGATGAGTTGAAATTTTAAACATTTTGTTGATTTTTTAATTAAAAAGGATGAATTTAAAATGAACAATGTAAATAAGTTTTCTATTATGATTCAGAAATATTTCTTCTTCGGAATACTACTTCCACTCTAAAGATTGTACAACTTTTCAGGAAGATCAGATCATCCTTGAAGTACTTCTATGGATTCAAAAACAAAGTGTTCATAGCCCCTAGTCCTAAATCCTAATAGTACCTGCGCTGAATTGATGTCATAAAAAATGTAAGGGCCTGCAAATAAAAATTTGTTCCTTGCGGTAAAGAAAATAAATCATTACATATTTTCATGATTCTGCATCGTATGAAAATGTATATAAAATACAAAATATATGCGCTGAAGAAACGAAAGTGTCTCAAAAAAAACTCACTTGAATGTCTTAGATTTTCTTCAACTGGAATAATTCTCAAACCTGTACAATAATTATTTTTGCGAGAAAATGAAGTGATAGAATTTATTTCTAACTTCGATGTCTTTTTCGTCAATCAGTTATCTTTTCAGTCTCTGCGTAGCAAATAAAAAAGAAAAGATTTCTCTGTGAAACAATATAGAAGAAATTATAATATGAAAACGTGTATATATATATGATTAGTTGAGATATCACTGTTTCTACCAGTAGATACTAAAATCTAGAACAAGAAGTTCTTCCAATTTGTGGAATTGTATTCCTCTCTTAAAAAGATAAGAATTATCGTTTCGCTTACAATATTGTCTCTTACTGTGTCAGAAAATCAAGAAAAATTGATTCTCGATCATTCAAATTTTCTTGCATGAAGTGTGTTTAATAAAACTTGAAATTTTTTAAAAATATTTCCCTCTTTTTTATTGTTGATATATGTTTAATATAATATGGGAGAAATTGAGAATCTTGTTTAATACATATTTAGTTTATTTCTCGGATTTTCAACACCTAACTAAATACAATTGGTTTTTATATACAGTGCGTGATCTTATATAAAAATGAATAATTGAAAAGTAATGTTGGCATACTAAATATTTAGTATATGTACAATTATTTTGGGTTCGATCATAAAAAATAGCTCGAAGTGAATGAAAATTTTTTATATTCACGTTTTGCATGTTCTTTAATTATTATTTTTACAGATAAACTCAACACAGTTTCATGATGAAAAGCTTTGTTTTCTACGAAAAACAAAAATGTATCGATTAATTGAAGTAGAAAACAATTTGACAATCCTTAATCGAAGATAAATCAAATTTTCTAATGAATTAACATATACATCAACAAATAATTAAGAGAATTGAGAACGCAGTGTAAAAGAAGTTAAAAATCTATTCTGAAAGATAAAGGAAGAATGAAGAAACAATGTTAGAACTAGATTTCGATTCTCATTTTTCTGCGCTCACTTAACAAACATGCAATCATAAATTCAGTCAAAGAATATTAATCTTATCGCATCAGATCTTAAATAGTCATTTAGTGGTTTTTTTGGTTATTTTTATATCAACGAAGTCTTATCATACAAACTAATCAAACAAAATTTAGAGTCAAAGTAATAATTCAATCGATTTAAAAAAAAAACATATTCAACTGCAACATTTCTAATGTTGATATATACTCTGATTCAAACGTAGGTATTAATGGTGACGTCAAATGTACTTAAAAAATAAAAACTCCAAATCTGAAATGCATTGGAATAGAAGCTAAAAAAAAACAGTAATTTCGCATTTTTGAAAGACGCCGCGTTTTATGAGCCCTGAAATCAACAAATGGATATTCATTTTGAGAATTTTGATGTCTTCCTGGACGTGTTACTCTGGCATGTAATTTCAGAGGACTACGGCAACCTGTAAAAGCAAAAAGTAATAACGTTAGAATATATAAGCAAAAAAAAATATATGTTAAGATATGTTTCAGCTATGAAAAGCCATAAAAATAGGGTGAATAAATGAAAAATTATAAGTCAAAGACAGCGTATCATTGAAAAATACAATTTTGAGTACTTATATAACTTATGCGATTCTCGTTCTATATTGAAAATATAAAAAATAAAACTTTTCGATTCAACACTACCAAAAATCTTTTCAGATATAAAGCATTTAATTTTGAATAGATCAAAATTTGTATGATCCAAAATAATCAGATGATTTTAAATGCAGGGTCATTTCCCAGATTTTCCTCAGATAATTATAAATTATTCCTGGTCCATTTGGAAGAACTCAAAAGATTTTATTGATCTCAAACAAATTTTCTAAGATTTTGAGAGATTTATCAACAATTTGAAAGATTTTGAAGATTCTGATGCAAGAGGAAAGTTCCGGATTAATTTAAAACTTTAGAGAAGGTAAGTTTGGAATTTATAGAAATTTGTTCTTTTCAAGAGAAGAAATTGAATTGAAATTCAGCGAATTCCGATCGGAATTTAAAAATATAATTATTTACGGAAACTCCCGTCTAAAGTAAAAATTATAATCCTAAACGGAATTTCTTGTTCTTAAGTGAACCAATAATAAAAACTACAATTCTTTATGATGATTCCTAGTTTTATCTCAGAACTGTAATTCCCTTAAAACGAATTGAATTCATTTCCATAACTTCCCCGCCCAAACTCAGAATTATATTTCTTTGAGAAAGTTCCCCAAACCAAGTCATAATGAAATTTGTTACAAAAATTCTCGGAGTCAGAATTATTTATATATTCACAAAAATTTTGTGTCCCAATTTATAAATACAGCTTTTCCTAAAATTTCAAGAAAGGAACTTTCAAACCTGCTTCTAACTTCCTACTCATTCTTCAAACTTTCTCCTAGATCAGAATTAGTTTTTTTTTTTCGAAATTCCTTTTTCATGTGAACACTTCTCTGTTCCAAGTTCAATTAGATTTCTTTACGTAAGTTGCACGCCCTGAACTCAAATCATATTTCTTTCCTTAAATCCCATGCCGCAATTTAGAATTATAATTCTTCTCAGAAATCCCCTGTTTCGAATCAGGGCAATCGTAATTTTTGACTTGAATTTTTTTGTACCTCTTCAGGGTGACGATTTGACGGATAATTTCAAATTCCCGATCATTTCCCGGTTCTTTCTGGTCAAGTTTTTCAAAATTCCCGGTCAACTTTCCCGGTTAGCAAAACGCTAGCATTTATTTCTATTCATGACGTTCATTCTAAACACCCTTTAGCACAAAAAATCAAACATTGCAAAATAAATCAATTTTGAAAAGAATACTTTAATTTTCAACAGAAAAATATAATTTTTTTTACAAAAATTCGAACAGTTGAACTTTAAATTCAAAAAATCGATTTAAGATAAAAGAAAAAAACAACAGATTCTCAACAAAATACTTTATTTTTCAACCATTGTGATGAATTTTCAAATAATATTATGAGAAGATGAATTTTCAACTAAAAAGATCAATATCTAACTGAAGCACTTTAATTTTCAACCATGAAGGTGAATATTCAAATAGGAAGATTAATTTCCAAATAGAAAGAATTATTTTCAACCAAAAATGGAACAGTAACATTTTTAGCTTAAGGAACCAATTTTAAACCAAGCATAGGTGTTTTATACTAAAATAAAGAATCTTTAACTGAATGAGTTGAGTTTTAAAATAAATTAATTAAGTTTCCCTGAAAAAAGATAAATAGTCAACGAAAATTTGATTACTCAAATTTTAAATAGAAAAAAATGGATGTTTAACTAAACAAATAGATATTGAACAGAAACTATGAACTCTTCAATTGGAACAAGTTAAATTTTTAGTTTAAAAAAAATTACTTTTAACAAAAAAAACTAACTTAAAAAAAAACTATCTTTCAAAAAACAAAGAAAACTAGCTGTCACGTTTAACTGAAGTAGTTGAATTTCAAACCAGAAAGATGAATTTTTAACTAAAATGATGAACATTTAACTAGAATAGTTCATTTTTCGCAGAAAAAAATTGAGTTATAACCAAAAAATACCATTTCTCAACAGAAAGGTTGAAATTTGAACAATAAAAAAAAAATTATCAAACAAAAATGGAATAGTTACACTTTTGGCTTGATAAACTAATTTCAAACCAAACAAGAATTTTTAACTAGATGAATGTTCGACTAAATCGAAAAATGTTTGACTGTATAACTTGAATTGTTAACCGTAAAGAAGGATTTTTGAAGAAGAATATTAACTTCCGACGAAAAAGATAATTTTCTGCCAAAAAATCGATTTTTCAACAAAATATGTGAAGTTTCAACGATATAATTGACTTTTCAATTCAAAAAGGCAAATTTTCACCGAAATGTCGAATTTTTAACTAGAAAAGATCAATTTTCCATAAAAATGAAACTGATCAATTCCCATGTATAATGATGAATCTCTAAATGAATAGATGTGATTTAAGCAAAAAGATGAATTTTTGACCATAAAGATAAATTTTCTGCAAAAAAAATCAAATTTTCCACAAAGTCCATAAATTCTCAAAGAAATAGTTTAATTTTCAAACTAACAAATCAATGTCCAACTATATATTTGAATTTTAACCAAAAAAATTTGAATTGATTTTTAACAAAGTAGTTAAAATTTCAACCAAACGTGGATTTTGGATGGAAATAATGCAACTTGAACGAGAAAATTCGATAAAAACAACCAAGTTTGAATTTTAAACATGTAGTTGCTTTTCTTACTCATAAAGGATGAATTTGCAACGAATATTCAAACAAGAAGATTAATTTCCAAATAGAAAGGATCATTTTATAAAAAAAAATATAATGTTTCAATAAAATAGTTGAATTTCGAACTTCAAAAATAAAATTATTTTTAACCAAAAATGGAACAGTAACATTTTAGGTTTAAAAAACTAATTTTGAACCAAGCGTGAGTGTTTTATACTAAAAAAAGATTCTTTAACTGAAGGAGTTGAGTTTTCAAAGAGATAAATTAACTAATACTGAAAAAGATTATTGAACAAAAATTTGATTATTCAAATTTCAAACAAAAGTTACTGTCAAACAAATTATTACATTTATACACAAAATGATGAAGAATCAAATGAAATTGGAAATGTTTAACTGAAGTAGTTGAATGTTAAACCAAAAAGACTGAAATTATGAACATTTAACTGTAATATTTCAATTTTTGCCAAAAAATTAATTTTTAACCAAAAAATATAATTTTTCAACAGAATGCTGGAAATTTGAACCATAAAAATAAGAAATTTGAAACAGAAATGGAATATGGACATTTTTGTTTTGAAAAATTAATTTTTAATCAAACATTAAGAATATCAATTAGATGAATGTTCGACTAAAATGAAAAATGTTCAACTGTATAACTTGAATTGTATTGAAATAACAAATAATATTAAAATTATAATAAAATATATTTTTTTAATCCATTAATATATATTCTTTCCTATAAAGTATTACTAAAGATGAAATAAATATTACTACTCTTATAAATATCAAATTTAACCTTGAAATTATTAGGGGTTTTTGGAAGAGAATATTAACTTCCGAAGAAGAAGATATTTTTCTACAAAAAAAAAACAACGATTTTTCAAAATAATATCTTTAGTTTCAACGAAATAATTGAATTTTTAATCCAAAAAGACCATTTTTCACCGAATTATCGAATTTCGAACTAGAAAAGATCAATTTTCCACTGCTAAAAATTTTTTTTAAGCAAAAAAAAATGAATTTTGGCCATAAAGATTAATTTTATAAAAAAAAAAAAAAATGCCCGTGTTATATTCTTTAAATCAAATGATAAGATCTCTTTTCGATTCATAAAAAGGAAGCTGTCATTTTTCGTATTTTTTCGGTAGAATTTTTAATAGTGTAGGTTGAGTCAGGTAAATTTCCGGTTTTTAGTTAGATTCCTGGACATTTTCCGGTTTCCTGGTCAAGTCGCCACCCTGCTCTTTCATTAATTTCCTGTTCAAACTCAGAATCAGAGAAATAAAATACATATGAAACTACATTTAAAATTTAGTTGGTACATTAGTTTAGTTAGTTAGTAAATTCGAAATAAATCCCGCTCACTCAACAAAATTCCCGTTCTTTCCCGGTAAACTAAATTACCAACTAATTTCCCATTTTCCAGATTTCCCAGATTTCCTAGTCAGGTAGATGACCTGTAAATTTATTACGATCATACAAATTCAAATAATAACTTTCAAAGGAATTAGACTACCAATTTTCTACAAGAATTATGACTGGCAATTCTCCTAAAGATTCTACAAAAGTATAAAAAACATTCCTTCCTCATAAATCAGAGGTGTCCAACGCGTGAGCAACGATGTAAATAACTGTGACTCGCCAATCCCTTCTCTTACCACCTTGAATGCGTTCATGCAGTGAGCGCTTAGAAAGGGGAGACCAGAAGAGAATTCTCGAAGAAGCGTTCAGAGAAAGGGAAGGAAGAAGAAGCTTGCCAGCCTTGCGTTGGACACCCCTGTCATAAATCAACCAAAGAATTTACCTCAGCATTCTTTTCTGAATCCGCCACAGGAGTTTCGGTGCTTTCTACTCTATTTTCCTCTGGAAGCTTCTCAGGACTTGAATCTACATCACCATTCCTGATTTCCTCTACACTCGGCACTGCTGCTTTAAATTTCTTCTGCGGACTACTCAGATTTTTCTTCGCCTCTATTCTCTTCCGATTCAGGAAAGCCATACCATGTACCCTCAAATGTTTATCAACCGCAGCTTTATCCTCAAAAACAGCCATGCAGACATAACACTGATTGGCCTCAGTCGTTACTTCCTCCTCTTCTTCCTCAGTGTCTTCCAAATTTTCCGGCGCAAATGCAGTATTCTGCAGCAAATACGTCAGAGGATCTTCTATCGCATGGAAAGCCCTCAAATGCATCTGAAGACTCGGAGCCACAACAAAGTTTTCCCCACACTCCAAACACACCAAATATCTTCCCCTTATCCTATGACTCTTGGAAATATGTTCCCTCAACTCTCCTATTTCAGAACATCTTAAATCGCACTTTTTGCATTTGAACGTTCCATCCTCATCTTCGACACTCTCAGTCGTTACGCAGAATCCAGCCGATTTCTCCAAAGAAGCTTTCTCTGCAATTTTAGCGGCAAAACGCGTTCTTCTCTTCTTTTTTCTCGGACTCGAATCACCCTTATACTTCTTGGCCAAAACTTCCTTGTATCCACCTTCAATATAATCAGAGGTAATCTTCAGAAGCTGAGGATTCAGTATGCAAACATTGTACTCATCTTCGTGCCACATATTAAAATGAGATTTTAGAACATGCCAAGAGGAATCTATCATCTTGTCACAAGCATGACATTTAAAATCGATAGCTTGCTCTTCATAATTCAGGGGACCGTTAAAAGCAATCTTGTCTGGTCGTTTGCGTTTCTTCCCTTTTTTTGGCTCGTCTTCCACAGTCTGAGTACCAAGAAGGTGCTGGGGAATTCTGGCAAGTGGAGGCAGCTGAACCAAATCTGTACTTAGAATTTCAACTGGTGTTTCGCTTTCATCCACTTGGATACTCCCATCCTTCTTTCCATCATCTATTTCCATACTCAAATCACCTTGTGGAAATTCCAGAACCGGTGGAAACGTTTTCAACTTTGGAAGCGATTTTGAACATTCTTGCAAAATCGTGGTCGTCGCTTCCATTTTTTTTGCGAGAGTTTTAAAAGTTCTACTCATTTTGGCTTTCAAATCCTCTAAAGCACTCGTAGGCGTTAAAGGTGTATTTTTCTCTGTGCTTGTTTCTCTTGGAGATTCAGCACGATTTTCGCTGATTGAAGAATCTTTAGCAACTGTTGGAGCTTCTTCAACCGCAGATTTTTCTTTAACGTTCCATTCTTCAACAGTCCTTTCTTCAACAATACTAACTTCAACCATATTTTCTTCAATGAAAGTTTCTGCAACAATATTTTCTTTTTTGACAGGAATCGTTTCCACCTCACGATTTCCCTTCTCTGTTTCATCAACTTTCCCGTTAGTCATTTCCACGCTTAAAACTGTCTCCGGAGAAAGAGAAATTTCAATAATATTACTAGAATTTACTCTTCCATTATCAGAATCCTTCTGTAATGACTCATTCGCGATCGACTTAACATCAAGTATCTTCGGCAATATTTCAACATCGCTTGAAGAATTCAAATCAACAGCTTCCGACCTGACGTCGATGATCATTGGTAGTCCGGAATTATCATCCACACATTCTTCATCCTGAGTTCCTTTCTCGAAAGCTTCTTGGGCAATCGTTCTTGTATTCACTATCATCGGGAGGACTTCCACATCATTGCTATTCATCTTCAGAGATTCCTGGATCTCCTGCAGAATGCTGAAACTCGTGAACTTCGGGAGAATATGACTGTGGGCCGAGAACAAATGATCTCTGAAAAGGTCCTTCACACCTTCGCCTTCACGCTTTGAAAAAGGACAGAAGGGACACTTGTAAAAGATCTGTTCTTCAACTCCCATGTGCTCAGATAAATGGGTTTTGAAATTCTTCTTAAGAACAATGCACCTTCCTACTTTACAGATGATGATTTCTACTGGATCTTTCTGAGAACAATTCTCGTCCTTCTGATTTTTCTTCACTGCTTTCTCTGGATTTTGATGTTCTTCCTGGTGTTTTCTGCACTCATCCTCGGAAAAGAAAACCCTCTTGCAATCAAAACAGACAAATCCTCTTTCGGTATGCATGATTAAATAATGTCTAATCAGGGATTCAAATGTGGTCACTCCGTCAATCCCGCAAATCTTGCAACCCAGCATCCAGTTCTTCACTAAAGGATGGAAACAGTTCATCCAAATATGCTTCTCTAAATGATCGAAAGTCGAAAACCTCCTTAAACATTCAGGACAGGTATGTGGACTAGCTTTCTCGTGATAATTAATATGAGCTGCGAATCTCGGTAAACTTCCCTGAAAAGTATTGCAAGTACTGCACCGGTAATTGTAACACTGGCAGTATTTCGACTCATCAGTGGATAATTTTGAAAATCCCGGAAGATAGCTGTTTGGTTTCTTCAGTTTCTGACAGAAGGGACACTGGTGCATCTCTCCCTGATTTTCCCAGTCTTCCATATTAGTAGATTCAGCTTTCTGCTTCGATTTATCATTTTCTCCACTTTCAGTAATGTTCAGGAGCTTCGCTTGCTCGATAGAATCTTCCAGAGAGCTGATCAATCGTTTCTGCTCGAGTATTACTTTATCATCTGTGATGCTCATTATATTTGTATACTCTCCGCCCAGTTTCTTCACATGAGCAATTCTTTGTTGAATCTCTTTACTGTTCAGATAGGGCAAATCATCTATCAAAGCTTGTCTGTACTTAGTCACGTTGCTTTTGGTATTTTTGACAGTTTGCAGACCCTTCGACTTGCACAAATAAGGTCTCCCCTTTCCATCCTGTTTTATAAAAAGGTGTTTCTGTTCGTTAACGGATAACTTCCCCAAGTCAAAATTGATCGCGGGAAGTCCTACAATTTTAGAAGGTGTCATGATTGACAAACTCTTGTCGGATTCATCTTCTGAATTCGTGGCCCGTTTCGGTTGGATGTCGCAACTCGAACTGCTTGACAGTTCTGAAGGCGAAGGTGAGGGAGTCAAAGGAGAAATAGAACTCGGAATGACATTTGTCGGTTTTGCAACTACACTCGATGATGGGAAAGTTTTCAGAGAAAAACTCACTGGACTAGAAAGTTGAGCAGTAGTTTTCAAAATACTGTTCGAAGAACCCGAGGGTGATTTTACGGCATTTGACTGTTTAATCACATATCTTTTCCCAGACTGGATAAAAACCCTCCCGTCGTAGGTATTAATCTGCTGGAGTTTGACACCTGAAGGATTGGTGGAAACTTTATGGTTTGGGTTGTAATTCGTGGGAGAAACTTTCTTCTCAACAGGCATGGTTTTCATGAGAGTTTTCGTTCCTGCTGTAAAATTTGGCTTTGGAGAATTGGGAGAATTGGTGGAATTCATGGAAGTTACAGGAATGTTAGGTTTCATGTTCTTAAAATTCGCCTGTACTTGCTTTATGGAGGGTAAATTTCCAGCTGGTAAAATTGGAATGGGTTTGTTCTTGTCTCTCTCTTTAGAAATCATCCTTCGTTGAGGAACAACTTTAATACAATTTGCAGAAAGAGTGGGAGAAGAAATCTGAATTGTACTTTTGTTTCCCTGAGCGTTCTTCTGATACTGGGAATTCGAGTTCTGCTCGATGAAGACAATCTTCTTGCTGTTCATGACATCAGGCGGAAGTTGGCTGATGATGGAGGAAAGATCGAGGCATTTTTCGCTGTGAACGGTCAGAATTTTCGTGTTGGATGGTTGTGCTTGACTTTTGGACTTATCCGAATTCTCTCCTAGCTGTCCCCAATTCGTTGCAGGATCGCTCGCAAATTTCTTGACTGATATTTTTGGTCCTGTGCTCATAGTTGTGTTGGAAGTGCTCATGGTATAAATTTTATTGGGAGAATTGCTCGCGATTGATGTCGAAATAGAAGTGGTGGGAGATTGTTTTGAATTTAGGGAACTCGTCTTTGTAGTTTCGGACAGATGCTGTCTAAAGATACCATGCAAATTATGCTTCTTTGCGAAGAAATCGAGATCGTTGTTAGGCCTCGGGGCAATAGTCTGAGGCGGTTTTGGTAGATTAGGTGTTCGCGTTCCGGGTGTTGGTCCGCAATCGACAAAGGCGATGCCAGCTGGAGGTCGATAAGGAGAATGGAAATAGGTGACTGAAAGATTATTGTTCCCGGGAGCTGAGTTATTGTGATTATTGATTGTACTTTTATTAGCTGAAGTACTTTTGTTAGCTGGACTGTTTTTATTAGGAGCTGGACTATTTTTTTGAAAAGCTGGACTGTTTTTATTAGAAGCTGGACTGCTTTTATTGAAAGTGAGGCCGCTTTTATTACCAGGTGGATTGACTTTGTTTGAAGTTTGCTTAAGAGCTGAAACACTTTTATTAGCTGGATTATTAGCTGAATTATTATTAGCTGGAGTATTATTAGTTAGATTACTAATATAAGGTGAAGTTTTTATGTCAAAAGAATCAGCAGTCTTTTCAGGTATCTCGGTATCGCTGAAGGTGTTAATAATCTCAGCTAAATTGTGAACTTCGGGAAGATGCGAGTTAGATTCAATTGGAGGTTGATTCCACCAAGTGGCGTCAGCTTTTTGCTGACGCAGAAATTCCATAACATGAATGCGATTCGCAAAACCGTATTCCATAAGGGCTTTGCATGCTTTATCGAGTTTTGGATGGTCTTCTAATTTCACATCAGCAGGAATTGGCATCAACATTAACTCGCTTATCTCTACGGCTGTGATATTGTGGTATTTTAGGTGGGCAAAGAATTGACACTGGTTGTAAAAAAGCCTTATGACGGCTGCTCTTTGGCCTTTTTTCATCCCTTTTGTTCGCAGATAGGCCCGTTTGTAGAACTGGGCTGAAAGACAATTGCTGCACATTGGTTTGCCTTTCGGTACGTGGGAACATCTTAGTTGAAAACAGTGTTGACACCAGTAGCCTAGAATCCAACTGCGACGAGCCGTGTGCTCTTTTAAGGTATTAGCAAAACGAAAACTGAAACAAAACAAAAAATAAGTGGGTGGGCCCTGGGTTATTATTATTATTATTGTTGTTTTTCACAAAATGACATTCATCTATTATATTTATGAAAATAAAGTAACTTATCGGAGGAACTGAGTTGAAAACCAAAAATGTCAAATATGTGATCTTTAAATAAATTATTCCATAAAAATTAAGGGCGTAAGTTAATTACCACAATCGGAAATTTAGATAACCGGTCTTTTTTTATTAAAATGTTTTATTTTTGAGAAAAATATAGTCCACATAGATAACGAACATGAACAGGGACGTCTACGCATTATTATTTTGATCGAAAAGTAAAAATTGCGAGAAAAGATGAGTTTATTTAAATTTTGTAATATGTTAACTACCACATGCCCTTAACTAATTCCAATCGTTGACAATTTTTTTATCTCCTCAAAGAAAATAAATTTATTGTTAGTATTGAGTTATTTATAATTTACATGTAAAAACATTGTTATTCCTAAATTTGATCTTCCTCTGTTGTGTAAATTATATTGACAATCAAAAACGAGCATAACAATATGTTTATATCAACAATCAATTACACCGTGGCAATATTTTTAACTGAAAATTCAGAAGAACTCAGCATTACAAATATACTTATTTTATTGAAGAGTTTAAATCGTGGTTGAAAAATTGTCAACGTTTGCAATTCTCTAACTCTGATGGAATATTCTACTAAAAAAATTTGATGTTTACAATATTTCGGGGTAGAACTGAAGCCCTTAATATTATTTAGAGATTTTGTACATTCAAAATAAATCGGGGTTTTCATTATATCAGATGATGATTTGTCATTCAATTTTTAGAAATAAATTCTCAAAAAATTCTCATATATTCATTTTGACGTTTCGAGAAAATATTAATTGTTATAAAAAGCGGAGAAATTTATTTTACAGATATTTCAATTATACTTGAAATAATATAGAAGCATATCAATTTTATGTATACGGAATATAGGAATATTTTTTCAATATTTTGAGAACGCTTATGAAATATTTAAAAGCCCCTTCAAATATTTGTATTTACCTGTAAATATTATATAATAAATTAGTTTGAATAATGAAAGATATGTTGAACATATTTATTAAAAGTTTTTATTACTTTCATTCACTTAATGTCTTTTTTTTTTTGAAAATTCTATTTCAGTCAAAGTTTAATACATTTATCATATTTTATCATTACTAATAACTAAATCATATTTTGTAATGGAGTGAAGAGATTTTGAGTGACTGTAATATATTTGATGTTATTATAATAAATATTGATTGATAGAAAAAATTGCTTCGAATTTATCTCAACGTATCAAGATTTAAATAAGTTGAGACACTGTAAATAAATGAAATTTATTT
>WSXT02036973.1:0-28218 GCA_011762715.2 Neuroterus valhalla
TTCTATATTAGTTACGGAACGAGAATCCAGAACTGTTACATATCCTCAAAGTAACAGCGTTACAGAACAGTGTGACTGTCATGTTCCGTTCATAGAACACGTGCGACATACTAGTGACAGATCAGTTCTATAACTATGTTCTATATTAGTTACAGAATTGAATTCCAGGATTGTTACATACTCTTACAGTAACAGCGTTACAGAACAATGTGACCTTTATGTTCTGTAATTGTTATGGAACACAATTGTACCAATGTTATGCATAAATGTTCCCTTTATGTTATGTAACATTTACAGAACGTGTCCACTGGGAACTATATTTGGAATTTGCCACCACTTGATTTGCAATTGTTTCCTATTTATAATTACTATCATTATATATTCGTTTCAGAATTTATATTCATAAGAAATTTCACAATTATCGTTCACAAATTATAGGAAATGACGAGATAAGAAAACAAGAAAAATACTTGATTGTTCCAAACCGCCCTTATGATCACGGTAATAAATACCCTCATAGTGAACACACCTGTTGTAATCAACAGTTGTCCTAAGGACTAATGTTCAAAAGGAAAGATTAATTTTCCAAGTTGAGATAAAATATTACCCAAAATTAATGTTTATTCTTAACAATAATATACATTTATTATAACTGCAATCGTGTATATAATTTGACAATATCAAGTTAGAGAAAGTCAATTGTCTATAAAGGAAGAGACTTTAAGCCTGCACACTATATATGCATACGAAGGACGATTGCAGCCAAGGACTTTGAGAGGGTCGTCCATATTATTCAGGTGATTACATTCAATAACACGAGCGACTTGGTACGTTACATATACAGCAGGCAACCCACTCTACTCTGCTCTCAGCCATTACCAAAGTGCATATATAAAAAGACGATCTCAATTTCAATTTTCGGTCATTTTTTTCAAGCTACAACATGGAAGAAAATAATAGTATGAGCTTTCAATCGATAACAGCATATTACTCATCTCATCAACAAAATATGAACAAAAAGAAGAATGGTTAGACTCAAAAGGACCAAGTTGTGTTTATAGCTCTCCTGAATATGCGTTCATTTTTCTAAATTTCCATGAGAAACGTGGTTTCAATTTTCTTTTTTGTTGAAGTGACAATTTTCAATATTGAAGAATCTTCAGACGATAGAGCTACATGATTATACTTAAAAACGTGCCTTGAAATTTAATTTTAAAAATTATTTGTTTTATTGAGAATTTGTATTTTTTGGTCTATGACCAGGATGAGTGCCTTATATTTACTGTTTAAAACAGTGCCTTGAAATTTAAATTTAAAAATTATTTGTTTTATTAGGAATTCGTATTTGTTGGTCTATAACCAGGGTGAGAACCTTATATTTACTATTCAAAAACGTGCCTTGAAATTTAATTTTGGAAATTATTTGTTTTATTGGGAATCCGTATTTTTTGGTCCATAACCAGGATGAGTACCTTATATTTACTATTTAAAAACGTGCCTTGAAATTTAATTCTGAAAATTATTTGTTTTATTGAGAATTCGTATTTTTGGTCTATAACCAGGATGAGTACGTTATATTTACTATTTAAAATTGTGCCTTGAAATTTAATTTTAAAATTATTTGTTTTAATAGGAATTCCTATTTGTTGGTCTTTAACCAGGATAAGTACCTTATATTTATTATTTGAAAACGTGCCTTGAAATTAAATTTTAAGAATTATTTGTTTAATCAAGAATTCGTACTTTTTGGTCTATAACCAGGATGAGTGCCTTATATTTACTATTTAAAAACGTGCCTTGAAATTTAATTTTGGAAATTATTTGTTTTATTGAGAATTCGTATTTTTTGGTCTATAACCAGGATGAGTACGTTATATTTATTATTTAAAATCGTGCCTTGAAATTTAATTTTGAAATTATTTGTTTTAATAGGAATTCCTATTTGTTGGTCTATAACCAGGATGAGTACCTTATATTTACTATTTAGAAACATGCCTTGAAATTATTGAGAATTCGTATTTTTTGGTCTATAACCAGGATGAGTACCTTATATTTACTATTTAAAATCGTGCCTTGAAATTTAATTTTTAAAATTATTTGTTTTAATGGGAATTAGTATTTGTTGGTCTATAACCAGGATGAGTACCTTATATTTACTTTTTAAAAATGCGCCTTTAATATTAATTTTGAGAATTATTTGTTTTAATGAGAATTCGTATTTCTTGGTCTATAACCAGGATGAGTACCTTATATTTACAATTTAAAAACTTGCGTTAAAATTTAATTTTTTAAATTTTTTGTTTTATTGAGATTCGTACTTTTTGGTCTATATATATTACATAACAGATTCCTGCAGGAGACTGGTGACCTCCTCAGTGTGAAAACTTAACCAATAATAATTCGTTTATAAACGCAAACGAGTTACGCTTAGCCCGAAAGGGATTTGACCTAATGGTGTAATAATGATAATAATAATAATAATAATAATAACAATAATAATTATTATTATTATATTTTTGTTTAAGAAACAGTTCCATTCTTACGACAAATACATACCTGAAATTTTCACCACCAAATTCTTGTGAAATATTTGACTTCCAGGAAACAAATTTTGGTCCAGAATATTTCCCGAATTTGTTTTGAGGGGAAAAGTCCACGAGAAACTTGTAAAAACGCGACAAATGAGAAAAAATGAAAACCCAAGAATTCCTGCTGTGATTCATGACTAATAGATCCAAGCAAACAAATGATCGATCATCAGCGCCATCTGACAGGTTTGATATTATCGAAACTGGAATATTGTCCCATATTCAAGAAATGAAAAAATGCGCGAATAAGCTTTTCTTTGGTAGTATAATTATAATATTGATAATAAACAATAAGAATCTAAATATACAAAATAGAATCCACAATTAAATAGTTTTCAAATTTTTAAAATAATCCTAAGGAAGCATGTTGGACATAAGACTTCCTTAAAACTTAAGCAATTCTACAAATTGCGAAGAATTTCCACTATGACAATCGCAATAAATAAATTTTTAGAACTTTCCTGATATTGCAGCAGTTCAGATTACTCTCGCGGAAAAACAGTTGTTATCACGAAGGAATAATGCGCAGTTGTCCTCTTCCTATGCATGGACAAGTGTGCGAGGGAGAAAGTTTGGCAAATTGACGTAAGCTAGAGAGGTTATGTGTGTTTGTTTTGATGCAGTACATGCAGATAACAGAATGTTTTCCGTGCTGATTAAATTTTATGCATGCTCATAAATACATAATTAACTAATTTCTTAACTGAGTCACCTTATAATAACTTTTGATGAAATTGTAATATTTTTCATGTTTACGTTTTGAAAAACTTTCAACTTTTCAATCGAGTTATAATGCTGACATTATTCCTTTATCATACTACAAAATTGACATGTACTTGCCTATATTTTTTCTCCTCAAAATCTGTTCACACATTTTTCAAACAAGTACTGAAAATACTGTTTATATATTTATTTCGTATATCTTTCGTATAATGATCAACAAAAGAACATAACCCTTCTAACTTGCGTCCATTTGACAAACTTTCTCACTCGCACACTTTTCCATGTATAGGAAGAGGACAACTGCGCACCTGCGCACGAAAATGTAAGATCTTCCTGTAATGTGTTTACCACTTACGGTAATGTTTCTATTGCCAGTCGCGGAGGGCTTCATCGATATTCAGTATATGAATTTTCACGTTTGTTATCGAGGAGATAGAGGAGATAGTAAAATTTTTTTTTATTTGTATGAGTTTTTACGTTTTAAGGAAATCTTGTGTCGAAACTGCTTTTTTTGAAATTGTTCTTCGAATTTAGAAACTATTTCATTTTGAATCCTGTATTGTGTAATAAGTTCCTTATAGTTAATTGAAATATAATTATCACTTGTTCAAGAAAGCATATTTGTGCATTTTGTTATTTTTTGAATATGCAGTGGTAATCCAGTCTCGATAACATCAAACCTGTCAGATAGTGCTGATGATCAAGCACTCGTTTTTTTTCATTTATTTTTCACGAATCGCGATAGGAGTTGTTGGTTTTTCAATTTTTTCTCATTGGCCGCGTTTGTCCAAGTTTCTCAATGACTTTCCTCTGTCAATATTCATTCAGGGAATATTTTGAATCAAAATTTGTTGCCTCGAAATCAACTATTTCCCTAGCATTTTCTAGAAGAAAATTTTAGGTATGTTTTTGTGGTAAGAGTACCTAAACTATACGCCTTAACTGAACGGAATATCCGTGTCACAAGGGTGAAGCTGTCTAAGTAAAAATGAAATAATGTATTTTAGTTCATTTTTTTCAATGACAGGAGTAATCTGCTTTCATCGATAGACATATTATACTATTTATTTTCGAGCATCTATTTTGAAAATCATGCGACTGATGATGTGATTGACCCTGTCTCTTCAAGTTCTGTAAGTGAAAATTTGTCTACTAAGCTACTTTCTTGAAACCTCTTCAGGAATTAAGGACACTACTTAAATTTATGGAAATACTATCTCATAAGTATTATACCAGACACTATTGTTCTTGCTTTAACTTATCCTTGTACCTTAACGAGATCTGCAATACCCTCCTTGCCTAACTCTGATTAGCTTAATTGTAAACTTAGGAACTATATAATCCAAGTGCTTCAAATGAATTGTCAGACACAAAAATATATTTCTACCAAAGCAGACGCTTTATTTTATCATGGATAACTTATTACATCTTATTTGCTACGAAAATACTAACAATTTGAAAACATGGAATATTCTGGATTAGCGGGAATCAGGCAGCTACGCAACTTAAAGGCACATCAATCTTCTGTGTTTTAGTAAGCGACTTTTGGCTGAGATCAGGATTAGCGCCCTTCTCGATACGTTCAGCGAGTTTTTCAGATGCACTGTTCTTTTCCACGCAATGCATTTCAACATTCTTCTCCTTCTTGTTCTTTGGTTTGCACTGTCGAGAACAGGTTGGCAGTGGTCTCAATGAAAAGCAGATGTGGTCGTCGGACAAGGTAACCTTGGTACGATAAGTAGTACAACGTGATGATTTGTGGGAATCGTCATGATGATGACCCCAGTTGGATTGACTTGTTTCTCTTCCTGCCTCTTCGTCATTAATAACATTGTTTGGTCTGTTGTCGTCCTCAGAACAAGGTGCTCTCTTCACACTTTCTGCATATTTCAAGGCTGGTCCTTCACACTTATCCTCAGTCAATGCCCAAGAAGCTGTGAATTCCTTTGGATTTCTCACTTCACAGTTCTTGGGTGTCAGTTGATCATTGAACGATTCACTGTCGTAGTTTCCACAAATTCCCCTAACTGAGTTGCGGTATTTGTCAGCAGCCTGTAAGAAACATAGCCTGGTACATGATCTGATAGAAACGAAATTAATTTTTCATAAATCTCGAATAATGCAATCGGCAAGCACCGAGTTGATGAAAAAATGCAAGGAATAATTAAAAATTACCGTGATCTTCAAACGACGTCCATTGAAGACAACATCGATTCCATGAGACTCAGAAGTAACTTTGACAGAGTCATCTTCAAGTTCAAATATTTCAAACTTGCTCTTACGATTGCCTTCGAGATCCCTTTCTCTTGATTTCTTCTCAAAACTTCTCCTCTTAGAGACTGGAATTTTGGCTCCATCTACGGAAACTTCCACCCGGGAATTTGGTTTCTTAAGATGAATTTCTTCTTTACTCAAGATAATCTTGACTTCCTTCTGGTTATCGTCGGTTTCGCGGGCCAAAATCACTGTATCCATGTCATTGGAAATTGGAAGATCTTTGCTAGGTCTGTCAGCATCTTCCTTCGGGAAACTGGTCAGGACGACATGCCAACATTTTCCCAATTCGAAGGGGAATGCATCGTTGTCGAAAGTTTCAATAACCTTCTTATCCACAAAACAGGAATCTGAAAACAGAAAATATTTCCAAAATTGAGATAATATTAAACCATCAGTGACCATAAGTCAGGAAAACGTTCCACTAAACTAACCTTCAGTCTCGGCAAGAGACTCCACATCATCCTCTTCAGAAGATTTCGAAGTCTGCAAATTATCGTCACTGTCATCAAGAATGTGTTCAGGGAACACATTCCTCATCATAACATCCATATTTGGAGCATGTATACTGACAAAGGCACCATTATTCCAAGTCGATTTCACCTTAAGCTCAATCTTGTTCTTATCAGCATTTTTGGGATTTACAGTGTCAACTTCAGCAATGTTATTCATGTTATCAGCTACCATTTCCAAAAACTTCATCGAAGCTTCCTGGGCAGCTTCAGCCTTATTGTTGAATTCAATAGTTACTTGCGTTTCATCTAATGTTTCTGCTCGTCTCACCAAGTCTTGATAAGCCCTTGATGTCGACTTATCCTCTCCGTTCAATATACTCTCAATCTCTTTGGCAGCGTCAGATTCAGCGACCTCCTTTTGGTAATCCCTTGTCTGTCTCCTCTTACCTTCAACACTTATTTTTGCTCCAGATGAGCAGTCTTTACCGTAACGGATATCAGCATCATACTCCTCAGTCAAATCCGCTTTGAGAATTTCCTTATAGTCCAGTTCTGGAGAATTGGGACTATTGGCTTCCAAAGCTGCACAAACTTCGTAATCGATTTTCTCGCCTTGACCATTGGCGTAGAAGAGACCTCTTGAATTTTCATCTACGTTGCTTGTAGCTATAGCTGCAGTCAATGCAAAATGAGCTGGTTGTTTTCCGGAAACTTCTACGCTGACATCAACAACACTTGACCTTGCTGATTCGATTCCTTTGCTAGCATCGCGTAAAAATTGGTTCCTACGATTTTGACTATCGCCACTCTTATCAGAAGGACGTGGGGCCCTTGCTCTGTTTGATTTATCATTGGATTCCTCAGATCTATTGTTTTCGTCTTTATCAGAACGAGAGCTGTATCTAGACGTTGCCCTTTCTTTGTTGTCATCATATTTATTGTCATCATATTTGTTGTCATCATATTTGTTTTCATTAAATTTATTTTCGCTGTCTCTATCAGATTTGGATTTGTGTCTAGAGTTGAATCTATCACTGGATTCTTCGTATCTATTTTTTTCGTCTCTATCAGACTGGGATTTGTGTTCTGAGTCGTAAGACAATTTGACTTTAATGGACTGTTCAGAGTTTTCAGATTCGGAATTAAGCTTAACCTCCATTTTCTTGAAGCCGGAGCTTGCGCTGGCTTCGTTAATACGAGAGATGAAGGAAGAAAGTGGATGTTGGAAGTTGTTTGTCCTCTCTCCTCGATTCTCTCCATGTTCAAGTTCAATTTCGACGCCAGGTAGGAAACGAGGCGAAATAGTGTGCTTTTTAGTTTCCTGTTTTCGGATTACTCGTGTGTTTTCAGTATCTCGCAAAACTGGTTTCATGCTAAGAATGTCGTGTTTTGAAGTGTAGGGTACGTTACTGGCTTGCACCATTTCTAAGGAATCTTTGTTTGATAGTGATTGGACTTTTACTTCAATTTCTTGCTTTTCTGTGTTAGCTTGAGCCTCTAAACGAATAGGCAAGTAGATCTGGAAATTCTTGTCTTCTCCAGCCATATAGTGCTTGTGTTCAAATGGTGTCAAGAATCCCATTCGTTCCTGAATTTTCACGGAGTAGACAATTCGCACTTCAGATGTTGCATCAACCTTTTTGGGCAAATTTTGTTTGGATGATGAACTGCTTTCGCTGGCAAGTCTTGCCTTACCTTCGAGCTTTACGAAAGTTGGCATTCTCCAGGAGTAGGTGAATGGGAATCCTGTTTCGGTTGGGAAACTCAAAATTCTCTCATCAGTGTTGAATTTGTTTAAATTGAAATGGTAACCTTCTCGAAGGGATTCGGATGCTTTCTTGAGCACTGAAAATAAAAACAAAATTAGAATCCTAAAGAGACAGGTCACGTTGAAATGGAATGATTTTAATACATCAAACTTTCAAAATACTTACTCTTAGGCATGCGGTCCAGGGTATGGTTATCGAAAGCAACAAACTGAGAAGCGAATGAAGTCTCTAATGCTGCATATCCTTCAAGCTGCTTAGCTCCAGGAGATTCAATTTTAAGCAACTGAGCTATTTTATCAGCTGAGTATTTGCTGTTTCCTTCATTCGAATTTCTATTATCTCTGGAATTTGACGCAGATTCATCATCTGTAAGTTGATCCTCCAAGTATGTCAACATGTCCTCAACACTTGATATCATTGCACCTACTTTAGTTGTTGGCATCTTCAAACTACGATAACTATGCTTCATTGCTACAAATAATTCCTTTGGCATGATACTGTCTTTGCTACCAATGTAACTTGCTTGCATTTTTACTTTTAGCTCATCGTCCGAAAGATCCTTGACAATATTTTTAGAGTACTGAGGTCCAAATCTTTCTTTGGTCAGAAGACCCCTTGCAGCACGAGCATTGTTACGTAGTTCCCTATCCTGAGAAGTTTGAAGTTCAGCAGCACTTTCAATTGCAGATTTCACAGCTGAGCTGACATGTTTGCTGTCATCAGAATTGGTCGTTTCAGCCATTCGCTGGAGCATTGCAGCTGGAGGGTTGGTCTTCATCAGCACTCTTACAGCTGCACAACGAATCTCGTGGCTTTCACCAGAGTTGGCGTAAATTTTGTATGCTACAGATCTTGCAACTTTAGGATAAGTGTCAGTCAAGTCGTGCATTGACAAAACCATCAGAAGACGCTGGTGTTTGGATGCTGGTTCTTTTTCTTCAAGGTATGGTTCGAAGGCAGCAAGAATTTTCGGATGAGCGATTTTTCCGAGAGCGACGATAAGGGTTTGGATTTTGGGGCTGTCACCATCCTTGATGGCTGATCTCAATTCATGACTTAAGTGGGGGATGTAAGTCTTGAAAAGATCAGAATTTTTCTTGGAGAACATGCGTCCGAAACTGTGAACTGGATAAAGATTGTGAGCGTTATTTTTGTCGACGATGGCGTTTCGAGCCAAGTCAGCAAAGCCGAGGATGGCTGATTCTCTTAGGAAATCTTGATTCTTTGTCTCTGACATTGTGGCGAGTTTCTGAAAAGTGAAATACATCATGAGTATGTCATAAAAATTGAAAGACAATTGATGGAAACTATTTTAGATGGTACAATACTTACGAAGAACGTCTCGACATATTCAGGGGTTGGTGTCATCGCAGATCTGGCTGCTGCAGCAACAACTTGAGAAGCCTCGATACCTTCAATTTTCTTAGTTTCAACCATGGTCTTGATGGCGACCAAAGCAGGACCTGTTCCAGCTTGAGCAACGGCATCTCTGAAAGCAGCCCAGCTGTTTCTGCGAGAACTGCTCTTATCATCTGCATTAATCTGATTTGAAGACTCGTATAAGTCTTTCTTAGCTTCTTCAATCTGATTGGTATTCATGGTGCGAATTAATCTCGTTAGCATTGTGAATTTCTCCAAAGTCTCTTCCTTTGGTATATCATTAGGATTTCTAAGTTCGCGTCCCATTTCATTCGCCAATTCTACAGTTTTCTTAACTGGATCAATTCTTCCAGACATCTGAATAGAGTTTCCTTTGTTTCCAATAAAGAAAGGCAACATAGGATTCTCAGGTGCTTCATTCAGATTGGGTTTTGGCTGCCAGAAATCTCGCTCTTCATCGCTATCTGTTGAAGCTGAGCTTGAACTGGAATCTGAACTGCTTGAGCTGCTTGAGCTACTTGAGCTACTTGAGCTGGAACTATCTTTGTTATTTCTTTTTTGGCTATTGCTGTGTTTGTTGTTTCTCTTGTTTTGGCTTTCTTCGCTAGAACTAGAGCTATCGGATCTTGAGCTGGGGCTTTGACTTGGACGCCCAGCTCTCCTCTGTTCTGGCCCAGAGAATGGACTATTGTAGCTGTATACTAGGTTTCCTGTGGACTGAGGGTTGGGTGGCATTGACAATCTTTCGTTCGTTGATTCCACCTGGCTGAGGATTAAACGCACTCGACTGGCAACCATTTTACGCTGACCATCCGAGTGTCTCTCTGGATTCAAAATCATTTTATTTATTGTCTCAGAAGATTGGATTGTAAATTTTTCCAGATCACCGGACACGACGATGCGACTGACGGATGATTTCTGTTCAAAGAAAAGAGGGTCTTAGAGAAAAACAGTTCAAATTCTAATCAATAACACAGTTTTTAAAATAAATTTTCAAAACCAACTTACAGAAAGGAAGTGTCCATTATCATTTCTTCCAGGTTCAGAGTGAGAACTGCCAACAAGACCGTAGTGGAAACTCATTCTCTGTTCACATTTTGTGTAGTTCTTGGTCTTGACAATCTCAATCAGCTCCTTGTTTCCCTTCAGCTCGGGTTTTGGTACCAACTCGTCATCTCCAATCCAAATTTTTTCTGGCAAGGGCGCAATGTCGTATACAACCTCACACTTTCCACCTACTGAATCTTCCATTGTTCTGAACGTAGCATATGGTTGGTCTCCCTCAGGTCCGTGGTTGTGCTTTGACTTCTTCCTGTTCTCTCCTTGTGTGTCGACTTGGAGTTGACTCACAATACTTTTCAAAACATTCACTTCCCATGTGGGCACATCCTTATCAACGACAAGGTCTCTCACCACACCATGCTTCATTTTAATCTCGAAGGGTTTCCCTGTCATGGGAAACTCTTCGAGCCTTATCTGGTTGTCTGGAATATCAGAATCCCATCCTCCAGGAAGATTGGTATGAATTTGAGCATATTTCGTTTTTGTCAACTTTGCCAACAAAGTGTCACTGTTCTTGGGTTGGATCGTGAGTGCACCTTTCATCAAAACTCCTGTAAACTTGTCGTCTGCTGAGCGTTCGCCATTTTGAGCCATAGTCCTACTTCTGACTTTGAAAGTGTATTCTTTATCGGAGTTCCATCCATTCTTATCAGCTGCAACTGCTCCTGCTGTAAAATAGATGAAATAGGAAGATTAGAAGATTTGTAGAACTACTTGAAAAGGGGCTGTCCATAAATTACGTAACGATATATTAGACAGACTGACTACAAAAGTTTTATTATGGTAACGTTACGGAATGACAGAGGGGCATTTTCAAAATGTGATGTAACGTTTTTCAAAAATGAAATTGAGAGATTTATTGCATTACTGAGCAATTGAGCATTGTGTGTCTGCTCAACTCGGCTCAAGCTTATTCTCCGCCGTTACCTGATACCTATTCATTCATTCACAATTTCATAAATAATATCATATAACATTATCTTATTTTTCTCATAAAAAATAGAAAATCGAATCTGCAGACAAATCTGCTCCCATCGGAGTCGAGATCGGATTCGAATTGCGACTGCGGTTTCGCGATGTTTTGTGTCCTTCACAGATTCCCCCTAGTTATATATTTTTTGACCGACTTTCTACTTTTTTTAACAGGCGTTACGTTATGTTACAGACAGGAAAGAGTGAAATTGTTACGGTAGCGTTATGGAAGCCAAAATACCAAAATATTAACTCAGATGCAGATGACTTTTTAGAATCGGCAAAATGAATTATTTCAATGAGTGGATGTTCGCATATAAGTTTATAGTATTTTTCATTTTTTTCCCCATATTCTGAGCATAAATGTATAATTTCTCTGATCGAAATTCAGGCAATTCTCACATTAAGTTACGACTATGGATATGTATAAATGTGAATAATGTATAAATATATAATATAGTGTATAATATATTATTATTTATTATATTGCATAAATTGCATTACTAAAATCATATTTCTCATTTGAACCGATCTATTGAATTCGTATTATTCACAGTAATTTTCAAAAATATTTTCCATTACAAATAGAATGCAAATAATTGAATTTTGATTTTTTGAATGTCTCATATAAAGAATTTCACTTACCAAGGAGCAGCAGGATTGCTGGAGTCCACATGATTAGACGAGATGATGTCTGATGTGGAATGGCAAACTTAGTGACAATCCCATAGTATTTATATGAAATATACGCTGCCTCAGCATGACCCATTGATCTAGCAACTTATTAGCCAGCTTTCATTTCTGATATTGATAGAATGTAATACATTGTCCACGCGGGAAGCTTCTTTTCGACCCTTATCATATCAACCACCGGATGATGATGAAGCCTTCTTTTCGTCTTTTCTCAACAATCGCAACGACTTTGTACAGTTATTCGTGAAAACTGTTTTTGAGAGAGAGATTTCTATATGCCAGATTGCAAATTATTTCCAATGTTTAAGGCAAACTTGTCGTATTTTTGGTAAAGAGCACGAGTAAATTTTTTTTAGTTTTAATGGAATCTAGAAGAAAATGGCCAGGGTAGTGTGCCCACATTCCGTTTACAGTATCTTTTGTCAGATCGTGCCGAAAAATTAATCAGTGTGCTGTGGTTTATACGAAATCGGATGGATTGGAGTATGTATTTTTTTTTACTGATAGTAAAAGTAAGAATGGGGTAAATAATGACTATTTTTTTTAATCGTAGACGAGTGGTTTTTCAATTATAACAGATTGAAAAGAAATATTTTTCGTATCGTAAATAATTTTCTTTTTCATGAAAGAAAATATTTTCAACAATTTAGACCTATAAATCAGATGCAGCATCTAAGAAGTATTATCATAGGCTGCCTGTGAAGCGTTCGAAATTCAAAATTTTGGAACAGATACTCTAAGTATTCTACTTAGTAAAATAAATGTTAAATTTTGAGTTTTCAAGATCAAAATATTTCAAAATATTTATTCAAAATCACAAAATAATTTTAAAAAGAATAAAATAAATCAATTTTCAAATGCATAGGAATCATAACTGATTTCTTCACAACGGAACAATTTGGAATTTAAAAATATGATATTATAAATAGAAGAACTACATAATTTATTCTGAATATAACTAATCCTGACTTTGAAGAAGCTGGAGATTAGAAATCACAAATGTCAATATAAGATTAAATTAAGAATGCGTCTATTCAACATTTTGAACCCTCAGAGGCAGGTAACAGTAGGGTGGTCCAAAAATGCACTAAGAAAATTTTTTCTTCGAATTTTTATGCAATACACCCGGAAATTTGTTCAAATCCACAAAAAAATAAATGCATTTATCTTGTTTTGAAAAAAAATATATTTAGAGGTGCCGCAGGCCCTGGAAAATTTAACACGTATTTCCCATAAGAAAAAAAGACGTTTTTATAAATTTAATTCAGAAATCTCAATATTAGATGAATCGAGTTCGAAAATTACCATTTCTCTTCACAATCGGTCACAGAATGCGAATAAAATATTACTTTTCAAATATCACCCCCATAAGTCTGTTTTATAGAGTCCTAAAAAACCCCATAAGTGAGAAAATGGCTTTTTCGAGTTTTCGGCGTTAGTTATGATTTGTTCGCGGTTTTTCAACGCAGATTGTTTTAAATACATGAAATACTACTTCATGCTGATAATAAGATGTTATACAAATTGTTTAAACAATTTATTATTTTTTTTAGCAACTTTCTCTTAGAAAAGGGTTAGAAAGTCAAGGTTTTTTCCTAATTTTTCAACTTATTTTCAACGTTTCAATTAGAGCAGGGTAATAATCAATTAGAGTTAACAAAAATAATTTTTTAAACAATGTGTTATCATTCATAACAATATTCTCTCAGAATAATGCTACGAAATTGCGGTTTTTTCTGAAATTTGAAACTTTTTGTCCACTTTTCACTTGAAGTGGGTAATTATTTAATTTAATTTAGCAAAAATAATTGTTTGAACAAATTATTATTGTCTATACCTATCTTCTCTTAGACTAGTGCTAAAGAGTTGCGGTTTGTTTCTAAACTATTAGGCTTTTTATCAACTTCTCACTTAGTGGCGTAATAATTAATGCGAGTAAGCAAACACACTCATTCAAACAATTTATCATTGTTCATGACCATTTTCTCTTAGATAAGTGCTAGAAAGTTGTGGTTTTTTCTGCAATGTTTAACTTTGCCTTACCTTTTTAGCTGTGAACAAATAATAAATAAACATTAGAGAGAATCATATTTTACGTAGTATTGCATTTTTTTCAGTAAATTATTTTTGTTCTTTTCCCAATGTTAAGAAAAATTATTCAAACAAAAGAGACAAAAAGAAAGAATTAAATAATCAAGAGTAGGTGGGAGGACTGGGTCTGTAAATGACTTGTAAAAGTTTGGTTTTTAATTACAACGAGAAATGTATTGCAAAGCGTGAAAAAATTATTTGGAATTTCCCCTCCAGGGAATCGATTCCTCGTTGTTACTAAAAACAAAACTTTTACAAGTCATTTACACACCTGGTCCTCCCACCTACTCTTAATTATTCCATTCTTTCTTTTCATCTCTTTTGTAAGAGAGCTCTTTTGTTTTAATTTTTTTCCTTCACGTTGGAAAAAGAAAAAAATAATTTACTTAAAAGGATACAATACTACGTGAAATATGATTCTGTCTAATTTTTATTTATTATTTGTTCATAGCGGAATAGGTAGAGCAAAATTAAAAAAATTCAGAAAAATCCACAACTTTCTAGCACTCATCTAAGAGAAAATGTTCATGAACAATAATAAATTATTTAAATAAGCATGTTTGTTAACTCGCATTAATTATTACCTTACTAAGTGAAGAGTTGATAAAAACCTTAATAGTTTAGAAAAAAACTCGCAACTTTTTAGCGCTAGTCTAAGAGAAGATAGGCATTCACAATAATAATTTGTTTAAATGATTATTTTTGTTAAAATAAATTAAATATCAACTCACTTCAAGTGAAAAGTGGGTAAATAGTTTAAAATTTCAGAAAAAACCGCACGTTTCTATCATTAAGAAAAGAAAATATTATTCGCAATCATAATAAATTGTTTAAGTAATTTGTTTTTTAACATGATTCAATAATCAAAATGAAGTTGTTTTGGGTTTCGATCGTGTACATGATCGAAACCCGAAACAACTTCATTTTCATAATGGATCATCGTGAAAGCCTTAAATCCATCACGATTCAATAATCACTTCACTCTAATTGAAAAGTGATAAAAAGTTCAAAATTTCAGGAAAAACCGCAGTTATGTAATATTAATCTGGATGAAGATAGCTATAAACATTCAAAATTTGTTTAAACAATTATTTTTGCTGAATTTAATTAAATAATTTCCCAATTCAAGTGAAGTGTGGAAAAAAGGTGTAAATTCCAGAAAAAGCCGCAATTTTGTAGCATTATTCTGAGAGAATATTGTTATGAATGATAACATATTGTTTAAACAATTATTTTTGTTAACTTTAATTGATTATAACCTCGCTCCAACTGAAGCGTTGAAAATAAGTTGAAAAATTAGGAAAATACCTTGACTTTCTAACCCTTTTCTAAGAGAAAGTTGCTAAAAAACATCATAAATCGTTTAAACAATTTGAATTAACATCTTATTATCAGTATAAAGTAGTATTTTATGCATTTAAAGCAATTTGCGTTAAAGAAATAATAATTGAAAAATCATAATTAGCGCCAAAAACTCGAAAAACCCATTTTTTACTTATGGGGGTTTTTTAGGACCCTATAAAACAGACTTATGGGGGTGATACTTGAAAAGTAATATTTTATTCGCATCCTGTGACAAATGGTGAAGAGAAATGGTGAATTAAGAATTCAATTCATCTAATATTGAGATTTCTGAATAAAATTCACAAAAACGTCTTTTTATCTTATGGGAAATACGTGTTAAACTTCACGGGGCTTGCGGCACCTCTAAAAAATTTTTTTTTTTCAAAACAAAAAAAAATTCATTTATTTTTTTGCGGATTCGAACAAATTTCCGGGCGTTCTGCATCAAAATTCGAAACAAAATTTTTTAGACCACCCTAATGTAACCGTCTATCACGTGACCAATCATGGCATGTCTATCTGGCCTTTTTAATTTTTTGTTTTGTTTGGATAATACAATTGTATGAATTGATAATCATTAATTAATTATTCCGCAGATATAGATTGTTTAATAACTCACGTGACAGACATTCGCATGCCCTCAAAATAATGTAAATAATTCTCCATTCAAAGGGTTCTAAATCAACAGTCTAAAATGAAATCGTTTATTTTAAGTAAAATAATTCCAAAACAAGTTGAACACCTATAGCTTAACAATTTTGTATACTCATTCGGTTTCAAACCGAAAAGTTTCTTATAAAGAAATCTAAAATTGGAAAGTTCTTAAACCATAGCCTTAAATTTTTTGTATTTGAAAATATTAGTGCTCAAAATTTAATAAAATAGATAAGTACTTGCAAATTTATTGCGATAATTCCGATAATTGATTGAAATAATAAGAAACACTAAATCTGCTATTTCGTTTCAACTAAGAAAGATTAATAAATAATATAATTATGTTACCAGGCTTTCAATTTGTTTCTTCAATTTCTCTGATAAGAAATTTAAAAAAAACTCAATATAAATGAAATTTTCAACGAATTGAGATGGAAAATCTAAAAATATTGTGCATCTGATGAAGCAATGAATATTAAAATAAATACAAAAATTGGGAAAGGTGTTCGAATAGTTCCAAAAATTTGATGTTCAATATTCAAATTATTGGAAATATTTGCTAAAATTCTCATTATCATGAAAATAATAATGAGTGTAGCTAGTAGATATGTTATTACGGTACAATGATTTACTGATTGTAACCAGTAAAGATTTTTACGGAAAATCAGTGAAATCTAACTGGTTCAAATTTAGAGAGTGGGGCTTAGGGTGGTCCAAAAAATTTTTTTTCGAAGTTTTATGCAAAACGCCCGGAAATTCGTTCGGATCCACAAAAAAATAAATGCAAAAAAAATAATAATAATATTTAGAGAAGGCGCAAGCCCCATGAAGTTTAACACGTATATCCCATAAGAAAAAAAGACTTTTTTATCAATTTTATTTCAAATTCTCAATATTAGGTGAATCGAGTTCGAAATTCACCATTTCTCTTTACAATTAGTCACAGAATGCGAATGAAATATTACTTTTCGAATATCACCCCCATAAGTGTGTTTTATAGGGTCCCAAAAACCCCCATAAGTGAAAAAATTGATTTTTCGAGTTTTTGGCGCTAATTATGATTCATTTGCGGATTTTTTAATCCACATTGTTTCAAATACATGAAAAACTACTTCATACTGATAATTTAATGTTTATTCAAACTATTTAAACTATTTATTATTGTCTTTAGCAACTTTCTCTAAGAAAAGGGTTAGAAAGTCAAGGTTTTTTCTGAATTTTTCAACTAATTTTTAACAATTCAGTTAGAGCGATGTTGAATTAAAGTTAACAAAAATAAATGTTCAAACAATTCGTTATTGATTATAACAATATTTCCTCAGAATAATGCTACAAAATTGCGGTTTCTTTTAACATTTTCAACTTTTTGTCAATTTTTCACCTTAATTAAGTATTTATTTGATTTAATTTAGCAAAAATAATTGCTTCAACAAATTGTAAATGTTTATAGCTATGTTATTCTAGATTATTACTACATATAGTTGCAGTTTTAAGACTAATTAAGGAAAAGATAGCCATAAACAATAATAATTTGTTGAAGCAATTATTTTTGTTAGATATAATTTAATATTACCTTACTTGAAGTGAAAAGTGGGCAAAAAGTTAAAAATATCAGAAAAAACTGCAAGTTTCTATCATAAGGCAAAGAAAATATTATTAGCAATGATAATAAATTGTTTGAACAATTATTTTTCAAGATGAATTAATTACTACTTCAACCTAATTGAAAAGTGATGAAAAGTTTAAAATTTCAGGAAAAACCGCAACCATGTAGTAATAATCTAGGAGAAGATAGCTATAAACATTTAAAATTTATTTACACAATTATTTTTCCTAAATTATATTGGATAATTACTTACTTTAAGTGAAAAAAAGACAAAAAGTTGAGAAAAAACCGCAACTTTGTAGCATTATTCTAAAAAATATTGTTATAATTTCTAACAGATTGTTTGAACAATTATTTTTGATAACTTAAATTGATTATTACCGCGCCTTAACTAAAATGTTGAAAATAAGTTGAAAAGTTTAGAAAAAGCCTCGACTTTCGAACCCTTTTCTAAGAGAAAGTTGCCAAAAACAAACTACAAACAAGTGAAAAGTTAAAGCAAAGTTGAACATTTAAGAGAAAAACCGCAACTTTGTAGCACTGATCTAAGAGCGGAAAGTCATAAACAATAATAATTTGTTCAAGCATTTATTTTTATTAAATTAAATATTGACTCACTTCAAGTGAAAAGTGGGCAAAAAGTTAAAAATTTTAGGAAAAACTGCAAGTTTCTATCATTAGGCAAAGAATATATCATCAGCAATGATGATAAATTGTTTAAACAATTTTTTTTATCATGAATGAATTACTACTTCAATCTAATCGAAAAGTCGTAAAAAGTTGAAAATTTTAGGAAAAAACCGCAACTATGTAGTATTAATCTAGAAGAAGATTGCTATAAACATTTACAATTTGTTTTAACAAAATTCTTGCTCAATCAAATTGAATAATCACTTGCTTAAAGTGAGAAGTGGACAAAAAGTTGAAAATTAAAAAAAAAACGCATTTTTGTAGCGTTTTTCTAAAAGAATATTGTTATATAATTAATAAAAAGTTGTTAAAACGATTATTTTTCTAACTTCCGTTGATTATTACCTCACGTCAACTGAAACGTTGAAATAAGTTTAAAAATTCAGGAAAAACCTTGACTAAAAGTTGCTAAAAACAATAATAAATTGTTTAAGCAATTTGAATAAACATATAATTATCAGTATAAAGTAGTATTTCATGTATTTAAAACGTGGTAAACTTCATGGGGCTCGCACCACCTCTAAATATATATATTTTTTTTAAATGCGTTTATTTTTTTGTGGATATGAACAAACTTTTGGGCGTTTTGCAGAAAAATTCGAAGAAAAAATTTTCTAACGCATTTTTGGAGCACCCTAGTGGGGCTCTATCCGCTAAGCGCACTTCTTTTTCATTTTTTTTTCGCTTATTCCACGTACTTTTTTTTTCTTACTTTTATCTTGGAAAAATTATAAATTAATTTTTCATAGAATATATATGATTACTCACTTCTAACCAAAAAGCCGGAGATTTTGAATTCTGGCGTGAAAAAGACAAATATTCCCTTTTTGGCCCACGTTCCTTCTACGCTACAAAATGAACGAATTGGAAAATCAATACGAAAGTGTTTTGAATATTCCTACAATTTATTTACAATAGCATATAATGCTTCCAAATAAAATTTGCCTGTTATCATTATAATCATTCAGGATGAAAAAAATCACTTAATTTTCATCTTTGAAGAAACCCCATGAGAAGAGATTTGAATAAGCTGAATTATATCTTTAAATAGACCAACTTTAAACTATATTTCCCTTATCGTCAACTTAGAAAAATTCATATTTATGTTCAACGCGATTATTATTACTATGTTTCTGCGGAAATGACAGCTATACATATATATTCAGCTAATTATAGATGATAATTCACTCAATAATACGAAAATTTAATTACAAAGTTATCATAAGCTTCATAAATTTTAAACAACAATAGTTGGGTACAAAGTTTCAATTGGAAATTCTCTGTGTAGCCAAATATATTTTATGAAAGTTTCATCAAAGTATTCATAAATTTTCAAGTGACTCTTCTTGCATCAGAGAAATTAATTAAAAATTAAAAACTTTTAAGAGCTTTCATGTCTCACAAGTATTAACAAAAAGAATCATTTGTGACTGAATGTAGAAAGAAAGAGAATTTAAGAATATATTATCAGTGATTCCACAGTTTTCAAATAATTAAATTTGTAGCCCCTCCAAAAATATATGAATATAATATCAGGCTCACGTAAACATTTTGTAAGGTTTCAATAATAAAAAGAAAAGTTTTGAGTGTTACTGCAGAATAATAAGAATACCATGAGGGAAAGAAAAACTTAAAGAAGGAAAATCCTGAAACGAGGTCTGAACATTAAATAACACAGGTTTTACATATCTGAATGAATCGTTTATTTAGTTATTCGGAAATATTATTTCCTCGTACTCGTACATCCTTTAATTTAAAACGAAAAAAATTCTAGCACATGTAATCATACTTATTTACAAATCCAGAAGAAACCGGCAATCATACTTTTAAAATCAATCAAACACGCGAACATGTATCTCAGAAAATACTAAAATTATGCCTCAAATATTATACAATATTATATATTAAAATTAGGGATCATAACAATAACAATTAACTCGCTCGTACAAGAACTGGCTTCGCATTACTAGAAACACCATCAGTTTCGATCTGTACAGACTTGATCACCGCCTTGAAAATGTTCACCCTTTGCTCTGCGACCTGCAAACATAATTAATATATCTTTGTTATCTTCATTCTGATTAAAAATCTTGCACATTGTTAACTGCTTCAGATGCTCTCCTTTCATTATAAGTGACAATAAATTTATTGATTATTTACCATCACTACAAAGTTACAAGGTTATCTCAATTTTTAATGACCTCTGTGGTATCAAAGTTGCACTACTACTAATTCCATTTTTTGTAATTCAATCACGACAAAGACTCAATCTAATGACCTCAAAGAAACAAAAATCTCTTATACAAATTCTCAATAATATATTTTCGACTTCATTATTTTAAACCAACATTTAAAAAAAAATTAAGTTTTTTTATTTTTATGAATTTTCACTCATTAATTAGTAAAAAATTATTACCTCTTTATCTTCGATCTTAACCTCCAGCTCCGTAAGAACCTCATCTAATACAGAAAGAAGATGATCAACATTTTCTGTGTTAAAAACCATGGGTGGCTTTATTTTTAAAATATTAACATCAGGCCCATCACTGCTGATGAGAATTTTCTCGTCTTTCATCCTCATGACTACGTGTTTAGCTTCAGCTGTTGCTGGTGTCCTTTTTACTCTGTCTTTAACTAATTCGATTCCCACAAATAATCCAGCCCCACGAACATCGCCAATAATTTGATGACGTTTTTGAAGTTTCTTTAATTCATCGAGCAGGTAGGTTCCCACCTTGAGTGCATGGTCTTGAAGATTTTCTTTTTCAATCACGTCCATCACCGCATTAGCTATCGCACAGGAAACTGGATTTCCTCCATACTGAAAATCAAATTACATTATTTTCAGGATGGTTTATATAAATTCTATTTTGAAACAAAGAATTTATTATCTGGATTCATATGATGAATACTAATAATTTTGTATTACTAGTTTCCAAATTTTTATTTTCCAACCATTATATTGAAAAACTTCAAAAATTTGATTTATTCAAATTGGGACGCCACAGAATTACAAGAAAGGTCTTTCAATTTTATCTTGAATTCCGAACTTATTTTAGGTGCCCAGGCTTGATATATTGGAATTTAAATCATTGAATTGAATTTATTTTTAAGTTTTGAGGAATAAAACTTGAATGTTTCAGAACGTTCTTATTGGGATGTTTTCAACCGCTAGTTTCCTGACAGAAAAAGCTTTTTTTTTTTAGATAAAATTTGCAAACTTTATTTCTTCAACCACAGCAGTTTAAAATGTTAATTTTTCAAATATCCAAGTAGACAAAAATTGAAACAATCAAAAGTTCAGTTATAGACATCTTGAGAAGTGATCGACATATTCTCAAACCCCCTAACAGCATGCATGCTATCTAGTTTGAAACAAATAATTATAACGAGGCGCTTAGATCGACCTATTTACGAAGGCTCCATGATGATTATGTTTTTTTAATAAGATGTTTCTCTTCTGTTCATGTGATTATTCTGTTTGACATATATGTTGGACATTTAATTATTTAAAAATTAAATAAATATAATCTTATTTGTTTATAATCTTTCTACGTGGTCATCAATATTGTCGTTCAATTTTCTATTGCAATTAAAACCTTAGAACCTTTTTGAAATGCTATACTTGTACGGAATCGACAATATTCACAATGTCTAATTGTACTTCTGAACATAAGTGTTCATAAAATTCTATTTAAATTTTGTAATTATCAATATCTTCTCTAATTTGATGAGTGCGAAGTCTCTTTTGTTGAAGCTTCTCTGGCTTAAACGAATACATTCTCATCGAGTTTCTCGTGCTGCGCACTCGATCAAAGTTTGTCCAAAGCGGTAAAGAAGTTTTGTTGCCTAATTTTTTTGACATGTTGCGCAGTTTTTCTAGGAATTCAATTTTTTAATTTTTAGTTTTATTTCTTACGATTGGAACAAAAACTACGCGTCCAATTCGAAAGATCATAACAAATTTACAGATATTTTTCGGGTGAATAACTTTTCTTCATCAATCTTCTGTGTGAGCCTTGGTCATTTTTCCAAAAATTGTATTATTTCATTTTTATAGTTATTTTTTTATAGTTATTTCATTTTTTCATTTTTTATATGGTTTTTTATGAATGGAGCAAAAACTACTTGTCTTATCAAAAAGTTAATTTTATTAAATTTGTATATCTTTCTTTGGTGCACAAGTTGAGTTCATTTATATTTTTCCGTGCCTTGCATAGTTCGACCGAAAAATGAATCTTTCTATTTTCCATTCATTTTTGTGCGACCAAAATTTAAATTTTCGATTTTTTGAGAAAACTCGAAAAGTCGTAAAGATCATACAAGAGGGATCATTTTCTTTTAAATTTTTAAATTTTTTTCAATGCCACAACTCTGACAATTTTGCTTCCATAAAAAAAATCATGAGGATAAATTGTTTCACTTTTTACTTACTACAAGAAACCGTACTTACAATTTTTAGGGTGTTGGAAAAAAAGTATAAATACATTTCCAAAATGTTCCCCCTCTTTGATTTTTCATCCAAAATAGCTGGTTAACGAACTCAATTTGTCTTTTTGGTCCCTCAAAACGGGTACCAAAGCAAGATCAAACATGATCATTCTTTCGAAAGTTATCGAGTTCACAGATTAATTTAAATTATTTTTTGTGCGATCGGAATGGGAATTTTTGATTTTTTGAGAAAATTCACAAATTTGTATTCGCGATCTTGTAGGGCTCCTGAGAGGAAACATTCTTTCTGTCTGACTTTATTTTCAATCTTGCGTTATTTGGCTAAAAATTCTCATTTTCTTTCATATTTTTGAATTTTGAAAATGCCACAACTCCGACAATTTTATTTCCTTAAAAAAAAAATCGTGAGGATAAATTGTTTCTCAGCTATTTCGGATGAAAAATTGTAAGTACGGTTTCTTGTATTAGGTAAAAAGTGAAACAAATTATCCTCATAATTTTTTTTTATAAAAACAAAATTGTCAGAGTTGTGACATTTTCAAAATTCGAAAATATAAACGAAAATGAGAATTTTCACGCAAACAACGCAAGATATGAAAAAAATTTTGAGGAAAAAAAATGTTTCTTTTCGGGAGCCCTCCAGGATGTTCTACACAACTTTTTGAATTTTCTCAAAAAATCGAAAAATCAAATTTTGGTCGCACAAAAAATGATGAAAAATAGAAAGATTTGAGGTACGGAAAAATATAAATGAACTAAAATTGTGCACCAAAAAAAGATCTACAAATTTGTTTTAATTAACTTTTTGACAGGACAAGTATTTTTTGCTTCATTTATAAAAAAGCATATAAAAAATGAAAAAAATGAATTTTTGGACAATTGACACAAGGTTGGGATAAAATAAAATAGACGCAAGTTCTTTACCAGGAAAATATCTCCAAATGTGTTATCAACTTCTTTAACAGGATATGTATTTTCCATTTCAATCAGGAAAGATAACTATAAAACTGAAATAATAAAATTTTCGAGAAAATGCCTGAGGCTAACACAGAAGATCGTTAGAGAAAAGTTGTTCATCGAATTTCTAGAAAAATTATACAACATGTGAAAAGAATTAGGCAACAAAACTTCTCCACCGTTTGGGACAAACTCTGATCGAGTGCGCAGCACGAGACACAAAATGCGAATGTATTCGTTAAAGCCGGAGAAGCTTTAACAAAAGAGAATTCGCACTCGTGCGAAGCGCGCGATGAGAATGTGCCCGCCCAGCGGGCAGATTTTTTTCATTATTTTTTGTGCAATCGAAATGGGGGAATTCACCATTTTTTGAGAAAATTCAAAAAGTTGTATTCACGATCTTGTAGGGCTCCCAAGAATAAACATTTTTCTCACTTTCTTTTCAATCTTGCGTTATTGGGCTAAAAATTTTAATTTTCTTTCATATTTTTTAATTTTGGAAATACCACAACTCTGTCAATTTTTTTTCATCAAAAAAAAATTATGAGGATACATAGTTTCACTTTTTACCTACTACAAGAAACCGTACTTACAATTTTTGAGTCTTGGAAAAAAATGTCCAAAAATGTTTTCAAAATGCTCCCCCTCTTTCATTTTTTATCCAAAAAAGCTGGTTAACTAAGTCGACTTGTCTTTTTGGTCCCTCAAAATGCGTGCTGAAGGGCAATCCAATCCGATCATTCCTTCGAAAGTTATCGAGTACACAGATTACAGACTACAGACAGACACCTTCGTAAAAACCTTTTTTTTCTGACTCAGGGTGTCTCAAAACGTGAAGATTTCATCAAATCCGCGAAAGTCAATTTTCAATGAAAACCAACACCTTCTCCTTCATAATGAGAATGTAAAAATATAAATAAAAAAAAAATTTCTGCTCGATTTAGAATTTTTTTAATATGGCCATAAAACATAGCTTTTGGATTTAGTCCTATGCACACATTTTGGGAATGGTTAAATATGTCAAACATGGAATCCCTTTAGCTTGATTCAATAAAACATTTTATTATATTATTTTCCGAGAAATTCCTTTTAGTCTCATCAAATCGTCGGAATTGCTAAAAAAAACGTAAAATCGGCAACTTTTCAACGTTTGAAACATCAGTGAAAAAATTTCTTTTTTGGAAAAAAATGATAGCATTTTGTATATTCGCCCTTGAAGGGCTCACACACGCCTCTCCCAGTTGCCTCGACGGATGATATTTCACTTCTTATTATTTTCTCATTATTTATAGGTCTATTTCAATAGCATCAAAAAATTCCAATATCAGCGCCTTGACAGGGTCAATGTTATTACCTTTTTTTAGGCAGACACCTCACAGTACAGTTTATTAATATATTCTTGTCACTTTAAACAAAAGAAAATTTATGCAGACAAATAAATTCTTCAATTCTCAAAAAATGAATTATGAGTGAACCAGCTGAGCCTGCGGTGGGGGTGGCACGCATGGAATATTTAAGATTATGATGCTCAAATTCCTGAAAAATGGCATCAAATTTATCTACAAAATTCGTTTCGTGTGAGTCTAATAATTCATTCATTCAACAAATTTGTTAGTAATTTGAATATATATAAACAACCTGGAAACTTGTATATCTGAATTAAACGACTGTGAGGCTTTCGTGGAATGCCTGAGATTCCAAAATTCAACTTCCAACAAAATAATATAAATTTAATGCTTTCACGATGATCCATTATGATGAAATAAGGTATTTCAGGTTTCGATCTTGTACAAAGAACTACAAAATTTGTAGTTTGTAATTTTTTGTACACGATCGAAACCAGAAATACCTTATTCCATCAAAATAATATAAAATTTGTAAGTATAGTGTATTTTCCGCTACATATTATCCACATGCTTGTTAACATTACTATTGACTTTTTAACTCAATATAAGTGAATCCCGTGAATTTCAAATATTAAAAAAATTCTGTTAATATTATGAGGCAATTTTTTACTTCGAATCAGTTTTTTGGGAGAGATTTGTCTCTCTCTCTAGGTATTTCCTTATTCATGATTTCAAAAACGAATTCGTTCAAAATTGTAACACTTGATATTTTTCTTGGATGTAAGTTCTTCATTAAGATATTCTCAGAAAAATCTAAGAAATAAAAGAAAATGTGGAAAATGACTAGGACTTGAAATGCCAAATTTTTGACAATAAATAAAACGACCATCTACCTTCGAAATACTGCTAACAGGTGTAAATTCCAAAAGATGCTTGGAAATGCCATAAATTTTCACGTAAGCAGTGACAGCTCAAATAAAAGTATATCGATAACCTGATTCATCAGCAACTTATGCCCTCCATGTCTTGTCGAATATTGACTAGTTATCGTCTAGTCTGCAGTTCCCATCAACCCCCGTGATGGGAGACGTGGATGGCGAAGTTTCAAGCTGCGAGTTCATGACCGACTTATTTTATATAAAATATAAAAATCACATATCTATAGCTGTGCCTTGCCAGTTAATATATCCTGATACTCCTCAAAGTCAGCAACCAAGAATGGTGCAGTAAACTAATTGTACAAAATTTGTTTCATATATAAATGTGACTCTTATTTACATTATTCAGAAAATTGAATTTTTTTCATTACCCTAGTTTTATTCAAATGCTCAAAAAATGAACTTCAAATTTGAGCCGAATCGGTTCATATAAACACGTGCCTCAAAGAACATGAATTAAGGTAATTTCTTCTTTGCGGGCAGTAGATATTCTATTTTTCTTCTTGATATTGAACTAAATAAAATATCACGTTAAAATTTTGTTAAATGGAACAAAATGTATCAGATAGTCTTTCTTCGATATTTCGGCCAAAAGTTATTATTCACATAGCATGGGAAAATAAAGATTACTTCTGACAGTGTGTAAATGTTTATAAGAATAAAAAAAACAGATGAGTGACACTAAATCATGTTCTGATAGTACGATGATTCGTTCTCTAACATTAGATTGAGTGAATCATCTCTCAGTCAGCTCATACAACTTATGAAAAGTTAAATTATTAGACGATACTGAATATTCTCGGAACGGAAACTGTAAAGATCATTTAGTTAGTTCTTCCTTTACAGCGAGCCGCTACTAACTTTTGGGCGGAATATCGAAAACCTATCGTTAAGATATCGTTACTTATTGTTTCAATATCTAAGCAATTATCTTGAGAGTTAGCTCGAGTTGATTTCAGAACTCTCATTACTATGTGGACATATTACCAAGAAGGTGGATTTGGCATAGAAAATATTACGAGGTTCTCACTTCATTTACGGGCAGAATTTTTCCATCAAAGATAAAAAACGATGAATAAGCTATTTGCTAACATTTTTATTGTCTTGTGAGGGATTTCACTTCTTTTTTCATTAATATCTTATATTTATTTTACTTTTTCATGAATTTATTTTCATGATTTGTCATTAAATCATTCCATTATGCAAATACTTTATTACAATTATTACTAATAATAATTTTTTCGATAAATACTCTTTTTATTTTTTTAATGTATGATTTCAATTATCCATTTCGATCATTTTCTATGGATACATATTATTATAATTGATTACATATATAGATACATAGGTTTTATATATTATTTTCGTTGAATTATTCTATAATTTGTATTGTTATAAAATTCTGAATATTTTTGATTTATCTATGAATATAAAGCATAGATAATTATACAAATATTGATCCATCGATACGTGTTCACTTTTTTGGCCGATCGTATTTTATTTTTCAAATTATTCATGCACACTTTGAATTTTTAATGTCATGTATATTTTTACATTCTCATTCTGAATGAGAAGGTACCTATTAGTTTTATGCGAAAATTGACATTCGCGGATTTGATGAAATCTACACGTTTTGAGACCCCCTGAGTCAGAAAAAATGGTTTTTACGAAACTGTCTGCCTGCCTGGTCTATCTGTAGTCTGTAGTATGTAGTCTGTAATCTGTGTACTAGATAACTTTCGAAAGAATAATCGGATTGGGTTGCCCTTTGGCACACATTGTTAGGGACTAAAAACACAGGTCGAGTTCGTTAACCAGCTATTTTGGATGAGAAATCAAAGAAGGAGAGCATTTCGAAAATTTTTTTGGACTTTTTTCACAAAACTCAACAATTTTAAGTACAATTTCTTTTAGCACGTAAAAAGTGGAACAATTTATCCTTATCATTATTTTTTTGATAAAAACAGAGTTGTCAGAGTTATGGTATTTTCAAAATTCAAAAATATAAAAGAAAATGAGAATTTTCAGCCAAATAGCGGAAGATCGAAAAGAAAGTCAGAGAGGAAAAATGTTTCTTCTTGGGAGCCCTACAAGATCGTGAATACAACTTTTTGAATTTTCGCAAAAAATCGAACATTCCAATTTTGAACGCACGAAAAATAATGAAAAATAATCTGTAAACTCGATAACTTTCGAAAGAATAATCATATTCGACCGTGCTTTG